>JAOPHQ010002950.1:30000-52768 GCA_030340625.1 Merluccius polli
GGTCGCGTGTTCGGGAGACGGATTTTCACTTCCAATTTTTTTTGTAAATCGTGTTTTTGAGCGCCGCCACCCGCTGTTCATTTGACCTCTTTCTCTCTCTCTCTCTGCCTTTCTGTTTTTCATCTTCCGTTACTGTTTTTAGTATTGCTCTGCTGTTGCTCTTCAGCGAAACAATGGTAATAGGAGAGAGGGCGTCCTCGGGGGTGGGGGGGGGCGAAGATAGGAAGATTTAAGGATTTGATCCCGAGTTCACGTCGCCGATACCGTTTGACGGGGATTCATCGGAAGATCCTTCGGGTTGTGTTCGCTCCGATAACCCCGCTGTCAGGTTTTAATATAGTCCGTCTGTCTGGGCTGTCCACTACCAGGGTGAGCGATTCAATTACCCCTCAATCCCGCTCAGATGTCCGACAAACTCCGTTGGCGAAGAAAGATTTAAGATTTAGGTATTGACGTATTTTCCCGCCGTGTGTTCCTCCTCTGATGTGCGTCGTTTCTCCGCAATACTCCTCCACAATGCACACAATGCCACATGTAGCCCCGGTCCTTGTGTGTGTGTGTGTGTGTGTGTGTGTGTGTGTGTGTGTGTGTGTGTGTGTGTGTGTCTGTGTGTGTGTGTGTGTGTCTGTGTGTGTGTGTGTGTGTGTGTGTGTGTGTGTGTGTGTGTGTGTGTGTGCGTGCGTTCGCCTGTGACTAAACCCGGCGCGGACAGGAGCTTATTCATCTCCTATAAGGAAATGGATTACCGACACGTTGAAACTCAATAGGCCGCCCCTCGGCCGGTCGCGTTCCACTCTCTTCCTCCAGCCCCCATTGGCTCCTTGCAACGCGGCGCCGGCGACTTAATGGGCCAATCGGAGAGCATTTGTCAGCGGCGCCGGTCGCCCCCCTAATCTGAGCGTGTGACTTATTCATTACACGCACGGCTTTGTATTAAAGCGACCTGCCGCCACGCTCCCGCGCGCCCTTTCCTCACCGGAGGTCAGCCATGTTGTCGTCGTTGTGTTGATTTGAAACCTCTACAGACACACTTCGCCGTTTACGCGCGTACCGATCCCCTGCCTCCTGCAACACGAAAACAAATACGAAGCGAAATCAAGCGATTTGAGCTCGTCTGCCGTCGGACTTTAACGTTGGATTTGCCAGTGCATGTGTGGCCGTGTTTGCATAGACTGCATGTGCTTGTGTGTAGGAGTGTGTGTGTGTGTGTGTGTGTGTTAACATGTTTAAGGTGTTGAGTGGTATTTACGAGGGGTCCCAGATATAGATATGCTATGAATGCTTGGGAGGGGGGGTGAACAGGTGCATTGAAGTGTGTGTAGGTGTGTGTTGTGTAGATTTCGAGCGAGTGCATGCAGGCGGCGCATATTGTGTTTTATCGATGATTCCCGTCCGTTGAGGAGGTGAGGGGACACACGTCCACATTAAACAGGAGGTGAGAGTGCATGTGCCTCCACGTGTGTGTGTGTGTGTGTGTGTGAGAATGTGTGAAGTGGGCCCTGTTATCACACTGTACATTTGTGGTCGTAGGTGGGGGCTTAGTATATATACGTGTGTGTGTGTGTGTGTGTGTGTGTGTGTGTGTGTGTGTGTGTGTGTGAGAGAGAGAGAGAGTGGTTTTATGCTAGTTATTTAGGTCCTGGTTGGCAGGCTGTAAAAGATCAGTAGATGAGTCATTCAGCTCTCCTGTGGAGTGTAGTTGTTCCCACACACACACACACTCTGAGCTTTCCATAGGCCTCACAGGACCCGGTCCATATACTACTGATCCAGACCCAGCTCGCCTAGACCCTGAAGATCCACGCCGCCCTAGCAGGTGTGTGTGTGTGTGTGTGTGTGAAGGTGAGAGTGTTGGGTGGGGGGGTAAGATGTGTGTGTGTGTGTGTGTGTGTGTGTGTGTGTGTGTGTGAAGGTCTGAGTGTAGGATGGAGGGTAAGGTGGGGGGGTGGGGATAAGGTGTGCGTGTGTGTGTGTGTGTGTGGTCTGAGTGTTGGATGGAGGGTAAGGTGGGGGGCGGGGGTAAGGTGTGTGTGTGTGTGTGTGAAGGTGTGAGTGTTGGGTGGGAGGTAAGGTGTGTGTGTGTGTGTGTGTGTGTGAGAATCGGTTCATGTATTTATAGACCTGGTCATCGACAGGTGTGTGTGTGGTCAGCCCGTCGGTGGAGGACGGGTTTTCGCACCTGAGATGTAAAGGTGTTGATGAACATTTTAATCAACCCGCTCTCCAGGCCAGCCTGCTACTTTGCTGCTGACGTGCTCAAGCGCACGCACGCACACACGCACGCACACACACACACACACGCACAATTTGCTTAGCCAGCCATCTTAAAAAAAAAAAGGGTTGTTAGCCAGTATTAACGTCTGAAGTTTTCCTCAGAAAGTTTGGCGTCAGAAGTTGCATATAGAGTAGCCTAGAACTCTAGACACCCCCTAGCGGCAGCACATTTATTTGGCAGCTAGGTAGGTCTAGCACGGCTCCGTCGGCTTTTTGGTGCTGGAAACACAAAGTATGTCTGACCAATCACAGCGTGAGGGGCGGAGTCGAAAGCCGGGCTACCATGACGACAGAGATGCGACGGTTCCGTGTTAGAGGTAAACAATGGCTGCTGCTGCTGGCGAACGGCTGTCTTTCCACTCGGCTTTGGCCGCGACTCTTCAAGACTTGAAGTTAACATTTTATTTGAGAAAAGAACAAAGAACGGCACTGAAGTCTTTCCTAGAAAAGAAATATGTATTCTGAGTTTTGATTAATTACGTAGTCAGAGCCGTCGCTCTGACTACGTCACCTTCTTCGTTGCTCTGATTGGTTGTAGCGCTATCCTATTGCGTGCAGAGGGAACTTGAAAGACAACCGTTTATCCCGCCCACACTGCCAATGGAGCTGCGCCAGACCTTACATCTTTCTGATGTGGGTCTGGCTTGCCAGGCTAGATATAGAGAGGTTTGGAAAGCGCATTTGCGTTCAGGTGTGGTGTCGTCCTCCGGGCCATTCAGTACTCTGAACTGAGCTCGGTTTCTACTAAGATTGGCCGACTCCTGGCCTTTAAAATAGACTCTAGGTTACTTTTCATTCTTAATTCACCTTGAGCAATGAATAACTTGACATTCAGCCAGGAGATCAGCACTTTCTGTACAAGCCCTGGTCTGCGTAGATTAATTTGGTTATCCGCTCTCTCGCTCCCTGTCTCGCTCCGTTTTGTCTTTTTCTATCCATCCCCCCCTCTCTTTGTCTCTCTCTCTTGTCTCTCTTGTCTCTCTTGTCTCTCTTGCTCTCGCTCTCTGTCTCGCTCCGTTTGTCTTTTTCTATCCTTTCTATTTTCTGTCTGTCTCTCTTCCCCCCTCTCTCTGTCTCTGTCTCTCTCTCTGTCTTTGTCTCTCTCCCTGTCTCTTGTCTCATGTCTCTCTTGCTCTCTCTCTCGAATCCTCATGCATGTGGTGGGTGGTGGTGGTGGGGGGGGGAGGGGGTGGGTGGGTGGGTGTTGACGTGATCACCAGCATGGCGGTGAGCAAGCAGATGACTGGACCACCAGGCTCCACCTGCAGATGTCTGTGTGACAGACGGAGGGACGGTGGCGGTGGCGGGGGGGGGGGGGGCTAACTCTGCTTGTCAGGCCGGCTGTTGCTTTTTTTACAGATTGTTAGTCAGTGATGTGTCTTTGAGTCTGATGGCTGCAAAGTCACACAGGTTATGGGAGTGATGTGACGTTGAGTTTTTGAGAGTGTGTGTGTGTGTGTGTGTGCGTGTTTGAGTAGTATGCATCACAAGGTTATTTTGAGTGCAGCATTTGCATTTTATTTGTACATGACATTACATGGTCATTACCTACAGAATTAATTAGATATTCATGCTTGTGGGAATCTATGTGTTCCTAAGGGTGTGTGTGTGTGTGTGTGTGTGAGCGTTAAGGGCATCCATGATGATTTAAAAAAAAAGAGCTGAGTAAGTCACCTGCCGCACACCCGACAGTTCACACGCCGCATGCCACAGCTGCTGCAAGGCATGCTGGGTAGGTACAGGCCAGATGGCGGCAGCAGCAGCAGCAGCGCCGGCGGTGGCGGCGGCGGCGGCTCCGCGGCACGCGGCATCAGAGTCGGACAATAATAGGAAGCGACCGGCGCGCGCGTCCGAACCGGCGGGGTCCGAGCGGCGGACAGACACGCGACGCATACGGAGTCGATAATGAAATTCCGACTAGCATATGTCTCCTAACGTCGTCCTCTGAACCCCTCCCCCCCCCCCCCCCCCCCACCCCCCACCCGCCGCCTAGGGCTAATCCCACCGCGTCGGCCCTTTTCATTATCGCCCTGTCAAAAAGCGAGGATCGCCGCCGCCCGCCGCCCCCCTAAGCTTTGTTGCCGTCGCCCCTTTCGACGTTTTTTTTTTTTGAATCTACGTTTCTTTTTTTTAATCCGGAGACGGGGGTTTTTCTTTGTTTTCCCTTTTTTTCGAGTCTTGTATTGCCTCGATTTGGGGGTTTGAGAGATAACCATCCGCTCTCTCTTTCATGCGCCCCCCCGCCGCGTCTTCCTGAGGAGCTGCAGCTCCTCACACTGTGCGGAATAAGTACCACCAGCGACGCAGCACATTTCTATCGTCTTATCCGCGCCGCAAAGCGTATCGCCTCTCACCCGCCCTCCCTCCCTCCCTCCCTCCCACCCACCGGCTCCCTCTCGTAGAAGCACTCTGCTGACAATATCCCCCCCACCTGTGTGTGTGTGTGTGTGTGTGTGTGTGTGTGTGCGTGTGCGCTAATGTGTTCTGTGATAACGCGCGGCTCTCGATAAACCTAAACAACTGAATCCCGTTTCTCGTGTGCCTCGTTGAAAAAGTGCCTCTTCAAAAGACCTGTGGGATTTGCTGCAACGGGTGTTTGTGTGTGTGTGTGTGTGTGTGTGTGTGTGTGGGGGGGGGTGTGTGGGGGGGGGGGGAGAGCAGACGAGAGGAGAGTGAAAAAGACGACACTGGAGGAAGAGGAGGAGGAGAGGGAAGTGGAGAGAAGAGTTTCTTGTGGAGGGTTGTGGCGGTAGAAACAGAAACAAAATGACCACATGGAGAGGAGATGAAGGGAGAACCGTCCATCCGTGGAAAGACGGAGATGAAGAGCGTCTGGCGGCGGCAGGCGGGGGGGGGGGGGGGGAAGTAGTGAATGAAAGAAAAGAGGCTCAGTCCACTCGTCTTCCTCTTCCTATCAAAAGAAAGCATCCGTCGGGTCACAGAGATGGATGCGGGCTGTAACAGGAGGCGCTGTGAACTCCTCTTCCTTCTCCTTGTATCTTCTTCTTCGTCTCATTCTTCTTCTCATGTCCTCCACATGACGTCGTTGTAGTTTTTCACCAGCGTTTTGGGAAATTCAGCCCAGCTGCGCTGAAACGGGGGGGAAATGCACACACAGACCGCTTCAGTCGACCGCCGCCGACCACGTGACGATTACATGGCATCCTTTTTTATATGTACACTCTGCCCGTCCGCACACAAACGCGAGACTTGTGATGCGTTTGCTGACTCAGCCGTTTTCTGAGACATTTCGGTTTTCGAGTAGCTTAGTTTCGGTGGTCTGGCCTCAGGAAAATCAGGTCACTAAGTTACGTATCGCACCGCATTCAACACGCACCGCAAGACTGCATTTCAGCACGCTTTTTGCTTTTTTTTTTTTTAAAAAGGGGGGCATTTAAAACCACACTCTGACACACTTCCACACAAAACAAATAAGCTGAGATGGAACGAGATGGATTGAATAATTGATGATCTCCAGTGGGATGCAGGGAACACCCAGAACAAATACAGGGTATTGATAAGAGTTTAAATGCAACAAACACAGAGCTTTTACGTTAAATTAGATTCAATCAAATGGAATTAGTCCCCATTAGGTAACTATTACTATTACAGAGTTGGGCTGGTGGTGGGTACTACTTTCATTTGCTGTGCTAATTTCGTACATTCGAGAGGTTTTAATGGCGCAAACCCATTACAATTTTATGCAGCAGTATTAGCAATATAATTTTTAATAAAAAACAAAATGAAATGAAATATGAACGGAATATCGTTAGTTAATAATAAAACAAATGTACAATTAGAAAAATATTAGGTTGTGGAGGGTGTGTGTGGAGTGTGTGTTGTTGATGGCTGGTCTACAGCCTCACCTGGCCTGAGTCAGTCTGATTGGACTCTGGCTGGGTGGGGCTGCACACCTGTGGTGCAGAGCAATCATGGCACCCATGATAAACCAGCCATCAACACACACACTCGAGGAGGAGCCACTGTCATGGCCGTGTGTAACATCGGCTCGGCAAATACCGCCTGCCACCTCCAATAAACATACTTTGCAACAACCCGTGTCCTGTGTCGGAGGGCCCCAAGAAAAGCCACTTAGGTGGCGTGTGGTAGGAGCAACCCTGCCACATGGGTATTAGGCATTTTCCAGGGTACTACAAAAGCAAAAGTGTTGAGGTGAAACATACGTTGCAGTCAAGATCAATAGCTCATCATCTAACGCTGCACAGCTGTGTTTCCCATTCTCATGCGTAGCTGTGTGCAGCGTTTGTAGTCTGAGTCAAAGCGGTGTAAAATGAACGGCTAATGTTTTGATTGAAGCCATCAGACACACCGCTGCTTGACTCATCAGAGCCACTGTCACTATAATAGATCACTCCTCCACATACAGACCTCTCCTGCACCTCCCCCCCGCCTTTCCCTGGGATTCGGGGGTGTGACATCGTCGTAAATTTGTGTTTCACCGTTCGCCAATTTGCGTTAATAGCGATTAGATCAAAACGGCATGATCTGCCATGATGATGGGGTCCCCAGCTTGAACTCGCCGCGTACGGGAAGGAGTGTGTTGCGCGTGACAATCGGGTTCACATTTCCGCCTGTATGTCCTTATACACACGACGCACGTAACGTAGACGTCGACGACGAATTAATCATTTTTTCTTCACCCGCGGCTTTATATCCTCCGCTCGAACGAACGTCAATAAAAAACGGCGCGGGAAAAGCCTGTTTCATCTCCGAGATGGAGATTGGATGATTGGAAATTAAATATAGTCAGGATTAGTAAAGAAATTGAGAGGATTAATTACACTGAAGCTTTTTTTTAAGCACACTTTAATATCCGCTCATTGAGGGATCCCACTCATTATGCAACGCCGTAAGACTGTGTGTGCCACCAGCGCACCTCTTCCCTCAACGCTCAATGAGTGAAATGCTTTAAAATAAAGCTTTATTGAGCGTACTCGTTTCCTACATGGGTTTGTCATGCAACTGCCCCTCTGTGATCGAAATCAAACATTTTCTAGGAGTTCGGATTCACGTTTTACGACACAATATGAGCGTTCATTACAGGCTTATTTTCGATATTGTATAGTGAGAGGGAACAATGCATAGGGAAGCACGAACCCCGGGTCGCCGCATGGCGTATTGCGAACGTTGTTGGGGCGCACCCCATTTTGCAAACATTGTTTCGAAACGACTTTTTTCCAAAATGGTGATTCGGCGATTCGAGTGGTCCCTTGTATATTCACAGGTGAGAAATTGTGCCATCAAAGAGGCAAACGCCGACTGAATACCGAGCCCGTAATGAGCAACATTTGTTTGCCCTCTAAATCCCCCCTTGCTGCGACAAGTTTTCCTTTGAAATTGGAGGGATATTTACTCGTCCCGATGAAAGAGGCTCTTTGTATTTTCTATTTTCCTCTTGCCTGTAACCCAAGCTGTCCGTTTTTTGTGTGTTTTTTTTCATTAATCTTTGAAGCAGAACAAAACGGATGCAAAATAAAAGGGCTGGGGTCCCTCCTTATCAAGTGAGAAGTCACTCAAAGGAAAATGCCCGTATTTGCAAAAAGTTTATTTTCTTTTGAGTCCTGTCTTGGACTTCCACCATCAGCGAGGCCCGCTGAGCTGCAGCCTGCTCAAAGGGAAATGCTTGTTTTGTCGAAGTCTCTTGTAGTCCCGCATCAAACGGGTTTTCATAGCAACTCAATCTGTGATTGAAATATTTAACACTGGGTGCCAAGCCTTGGGAGTTTGCTCTTGTTTCCTCGCTCTCTCTCGCTCTCTCTTTCTCGCTCTCTCTCTCTCGCTCTCTATCTCTCCCCTTATTCTTCTCTTTCCTCCGGAATCGCCATAGAAACCCCTCCCCTCTCCATTCTCCGTATGTACCATCAAAGCGTGGCCCGCATCAATAATCCATTGCCGTACCGCCGCCGTGTTTCGGAAGAGCTAAAGTAACGCCTGCATATATATATATTTGATTAATCACGCTGACCTTTGAACTCTGCGAGGCCCCCTTGTGTCGTCTCCACTTTCTCGAGCGGGGGGAGCGTGTTTCGGGGGGAGGTAAGGAGGCCATTACCGCGGGCCGCCTCGACCGAGCCGCTGTCACCGATCTCGGGGGGGGGGGGGGGGGGGGGAGCCGCAGCCGCATGGCGCGCGTCGGTAGCGAGATGTCAGCGAAATCACTTTTAAATATTTTGTATCGCTACACACGGCGCGTACGTTTCATCTCCGCCGCTTTGAATCGAATGCGAAGTGCTCTCCCTTGTTTGTTTGACACTCGTGTGTGTGTGTGTGTGTGTGTGTGTGTGTGTGTGTGTGTGTGTGTGTGTGTGATTAAATATCGCTATTCGACGAAAACGTCAAGCGAACGCCGGCAGGTTGTGACACCAACAGAGAAGCGGAGAAGACGATTCGAAAAGTCGCCGCTTAATGATTGTCTGCCTGTGTTTGTGCGCGCGCCGCATAACGCGGGTCGAAAAGCGGCGGGCGTGACGAATGTCATCCGTCTTAATGTAGTCGCTCTCCGGCACACGAGAACAACGCGACGCCAGAGGTCATTTCCTTCTCCCGCTCCGGGGCGTTGTTTTACACCGGCGCCGTTTCCTTTTCGCGAAGACACGCTCCGTAATTAGGCTCGACGCCGCCGGAGACTCGCCATACGAAGTCTCCGTCGGCGCGAGTTAAGGCGCGAGGGGATGAAACAGCCGTCTCAGGGATCGGCCGATGCATCAGGAAGGGGGGGTATTGTGTCCGCCGCGGCTGTTGTTATTTTTTCTAACTGTGTTGTGTTGCCGACGGCGACGACCGAGGCTGGCTTCCTGGAAGAACGGGCATCCCGCTCCTCCAGGGGGGGGGGGGGGGGGGGGGGCGGGAGGGAGATGGAGTAGGGGGGGGTCTTCTTCTGAGGTGTGTGCAGCTGGAACTGATTGAAGTTTAGCATCGTCGGTGATTAACAAGCGTCTGAACCTCAGTGTTTGATGGCGCCCTCGTCTTCCCGCCGTAATTGGCCCCTTCTCCTGATTAAATCACGTATGCAGCGCCAAGTGTTTGTTTACGGCGCGCGCAGGAAGCTGCCACCCCCCCCCCCCCCCGCCCCCCGAGTTGTTCGAACTTCGTCTAGCGCGAGGGCTTTGAACTTGTGTATGGAGACGCGGGCGGGGAAAGCTATCTCTTGAAAATGTGTTGTCATTATGTCCAAAGAGAAAATCGAATGCGTTTATATATTTTCAAACTTTTCTCGCTTTCCTTGATAATCGCTTGTGGCTGGTTTTTGAAAACGGTCGCTGTAATCGGTCGACAAGAATCTTCACACCGACAAATCATCAGAAGTCAGAATTGACATATTGGTCCTGCAATGGTATTTACTTTGTGGAATTGCTTGGTATTGCTTTGTGGAAAATGACCATCTGCAGGTTGTATATGAAACTTTTATCTCATATCTGTCTGTCTATACTGTGAGCCTATCAAGCTGAATCACAGGTATACACACTAGAGGCCCATAGTCCGTGTCTTTGGCCCATAGATGGCAGTGTGTCCATTACTCTCAGGCACAGTGACTCGTCCCTAACGGCGAGAGGAGGAGGAGGAGGAGGAGGAGGAGGAGGACTAAGAGGAGGAACGGCAGACAGACACCGACACTGTCATCCTTAATACAGATTTACCATAATGGCCTGCGAGGGACATAAGATGTACACGCCGCCTAATAGTTCAGGAAAGAAGCGTGGTCACGCGTCGTCTCGCTGTGACCTCGCCGTGTAAGACCGCCAGACCAGAACGTTGATTTGACAAAAGGCTGTGTGACTAATGACAGTCGTCTGAGGTAGCCATGGAGAAAAAAACAACAACAACAACTAACAAACACATCCCTGGTACCTAATCGACTCTCTCTTCCTGTCGCTCCTTTGTCCCCGTCTGTCTTTGTTTTCCTAAGGAGGTGAGGCACGCGGGGGAAGTGCGGTGAGCTTAATCCACTTGATGAGGTCACTTCTCGTTACGGCTGCGGGTTGAAAGTCAACGAGCGTCGTTGAACCCTCGCCGCCGCCGCAGGGGGAATGTGCGCTAAATTGCGCGCGCGGCTCCCGCCTCGCCTTTCCGTGAGGAAAAAAAACAACAAAAACAAAACAACCGACAAATTTTTGCCCATCGTCCCATTTGCCGTCGTCTCCCAATTAAATGTGTGTTTTGTTCCTGGGGCGTGTTAGAAGTCAAGCAGCTGTCATTTCTTGTCAGCGAGCCATTATGGATCAGGGCATTTCTTTGTGTTTGTTGTTTGCGTCAGGAGGTCTTTGTGGTTTGACACTGCAGATGTGTGTCAATCTCTTGTCTTTAGTCTGCGTCTGTTAAGAAATAGAGATGGTGATGAAAGATGATTTTAGATGGTGATCATGGCTATCATGGGCAACAAGTTTGTGTGTGTGTGTGTGTGTGTGTGCGTGTGTTTGTGCTGTTGGAAGAAAAAGTATTTTCCCCCCTTCTTCCCTCGAAGCCCACTTGTTTGTTTCCTATTGATGTCAAAGGCTTTCTCTAGGGTGACGTGTGTGTGTGCTTGTGGGCATGTAGGATACTGTGTGCATGTGTGTGTGTGTGTGTGTGTGTACAGACACACGTGTGCGTTGCTGTCTTATTCCCTCTCAGTCTGGACAGAGCATCATAATCAAAGCTAACCAGCCACCCCGCTGGTATATTCATCACACTACTGTCCTCGCCTCGCTCCCTTCATCTGTCCTTATCCATCGCTCTCATTTATTTTCTCCCTTCACCTCCACCTGTCTTTGTCTTCGCTCTGCCAAGTCCCCTCTCTCTCTCTCTCTCTCTCTCTCTCTCTCTCTCTCTCGGGTTTTTTTCTGCCCTCTAAAATAGGAAATGTCTAAATTACACTTGCTAATAGGTTGCGTCCGTCCTGTGTTCCCCCCCTGTCACTCTCACTCTTTCCCGCTCTCACCCTTCTCCCTGTCCCCCGGTCTCTCCTCTCTTCCTTTTCATCTGGCGTCAGGCACCGCCTGCTTTCCATTTGGTTGTAAACTGAACAAGGTTTTCTAACCAACACAACGGCGGACGGATGATTGAAGTACATCAGCATTTGTATTCCCATAGGAGGATGTGAGGGAAACGTCTACCATGCCTTTCTCTTCTCTTGTAGTCTCTCTATCCTTTCATCTCCTCGCAGTCATCTCCTCTTCTCTTTATTCTTCCCTACCTTCCCCCTTTTCCCTCTCATCCCACTGTAGTCTTCTGCGCCTCTCTTCAGCCCCTCTCTTCTTCGCTTCAATATTTCTTTATTTTCTTCCTCTTTCTCTCCTGTCGCCTGTCTCTCTCACTCTTCTCTTTTCTGTTATTGTCTGCCCCTTCTCTGCCATCTTGTCATCTACCTCTTCTCCTTTCCTCTTTGCTCTCCTCCGGGCCCCAAGGCCTCCTCTCTCCTCTCCTCTTCCTCCTGGACTCACTAACCAGACGGAGACATCCATACTTAATGGTCCTTCTGGCTCCGCTGGCTCTCTCCATTTCCCCTCCGGGCTTCTAGAAACCAACACGGGTCACCAGCACCAACACCGAACCCTCGCAACACGCCAGGCCCGTGAAAGCAGACCTGACCAAGATAGTGTAGTGGCCAGGGTGTCCTCCGACTCCCAGCCAGGGAGAAAGCTAATCTCGGGTTCCAGCTAGTCCCACTGTTTTCTTGGCGGGGGGGCGGGAGGCCAAAAACCAAACACTGCATGGAGCCTTGTTTCCCCGTTTTCGTTACGGAGATGTTTCGACCGAAGAAAACTCGCGAGTAGACGAAGCTTTCAGAAGGGGATTTTCAAAACGTGTATTTCTACAGTGGCCAGTCTATGTGGGCCTGATCCCAACCCCCCCCCACTTGGCCCTACTGCTTGGCCTTACCTCTTGGCCCTACCTCTTGGCCCTACTACCGCTTGGCCCTACCGCTGGGTCCTACCTCTTGGCCCTACTACCGCTTGGCCCTACTACCGCTTGGCCCTACTACCGCTTGGCCCTACCTCTTGGCCCTACAACGTGTATTTCTACAGTGGCCAGTCTATGTGGGCCTGATCCCAACCCCCCCCACTTGGCCCTACCGCTTGGCCCTACCTCTTGGCCCTACCGCTTGGCCCTACCTCTTGGCCCTACCTCTTGGCCCTACCTCTTGGCCCTACTACCGCTTGGCCCTACCTCTTGGCCCTACCTCTTGGCCCTACCGCTTGGCCCTACCTCTTGACCCTACCTCTTGGCCCTACCGCTTGGCCCTACCTCTTGGCCCTACTACCCGCTTGACCCTACCTCTTGGCCCTACCTCTTGGTCCTACCTCTTGGCCCTACTACCGCTTGGCCCTACCTCTTGGCCCTACCTCTTGGCCCTACTACCGCTTGGCCCTACCGCTTGGCCCTACCGCTTGGCCCTACCTCTTGGCCCGACCACACACTGATGAGGTCAGGAGTGGCGTCCCGTTTTCCTAGGTGAAGATTTAAACCGCTACCCCCTGTGGTGCCGTTCTGAAGGGCAAATACCTTTACAGACACTCACTTTAACAGTTTACTGCTGCCGGCTGAGTTTGTGTTCGCCAATTACCCGCATACAGATCCCTGCCTCCAGCAACATACAGTAATTGGTTGATATAAACATGAAAGTGAAGTGCCCAAATTTGAGCTCGTCTGGCAGACCCCCCACCCCCCCCATGTCTCCACAGTCTACCTGTAGGCGTCCTTGAGCAAGATGCCTAACTACTAACTACTTGCTCTTCAATGAACTGCGTCTGAATTCATTCTGCAGTCCTTTTGGGATAAAAGCGAGTAGCGAGTAGCACGACCCCACTTGGACTAATTCAGTCTTGATTCATTTTTAGACTCCCCCGCCGCTTTAAACTCAATCCAATGCTGAAGACACAGCCTCACGAGCGCTTGTGTAAGACCCAGCGTTGCCGCGGTGACGTGTGTTTTGGGGGCAACCGTCCGCGGCAGGCAGTGTAGATGCGGTAATTTGTCAAACCCGGACATCTTGCCGGGCGTTGTGCTGGAGTAGGAGTGGTGGTGGTGGTGGTGGTGGTGGTGGTGGTGCTGCTGGGGGGGCTTCTTGGGCCGGGTACACTTGTAAATGTCAGGGTGCCAGATGTTTGGCTGGTCGATGCATTTACATTTCATCCCCGGCCGTGATGAATGATCCCGGGCGGCACGCTCTGTATGAGGTCAGGCTCCATTCGGTTTCACTTTGTATTAAAGCAGGCGGCGGCTGGAGGACCAGAGCTGCAACAGTGTGCTTAGAGCGACCACTTCCCCCTGTCGCTTTAAACATTTTGGGTAGTTTAACAAAAAGCGGTTGCTTTGGAGAAAAATCCCCAAATGGCGTTTAATGCCGCACCTCTGAAAGCCGAACCACCCAGCAGAGGGCCCAGGGTGTTGTTCTCTGAAAAATCGCTTACATACTTGTTCATTTAAAGTTTTAAATGAAGTTCTTAATTGAGTTATTTATAAAAAATTAAAAAAAAAAGAGGGAATGATAATTAAAAGTAGTCTTTTTCTTTCTTTCTTTTTTTTCCTTTTTGCTTACTAAATACAGTACATTACACAGATATTTTCTTCAGGCTATTGCAACCCAATTGATGCAATGATTGTCATTAGTGGAAAGCTATTATTCCCAATATATAGCATTTACGTATCACGTGTATCTCAAGACTACACATGAGACATCTGAGGTGACGTTCTGTTGCCCTTTCCGTTGACAATACTACTTTTTTGATTAGGGGTCCTAACTAGCCTGGCATCGCCAGACCAATTCGCAAATGCGTGTTAGTCTGGAACTGCAATGGATGCCATCGGATAGACCTACAACCAATCAGACCAACCAAGCGTGGGACGTAAATTAAACTTTTACGAAATCCCGTCGGAAGTACAGCAAACACATCTTTCTTATCAACAAAAGCTTTTAATGCAGTTGTTTGTTCTTCTATTAGAGAAAACACACCGTCCAGATCGCGTCAATACTGTCGCGATTGCGGCTCCAACAGACCGTTCCACATCAGCGGCAGCCATCTTGGTTGTTTACGGTTGTGATTTTCCCGACCCGGGTCAGGTCGGCTGGAAACCTGCCTGAACGGGAGGGGGGGCCAGACGTATCTGCCAGAGCAAATAAACCATGAGCTTGCAGATTGGTCTGGCTCCGAGGCTCGGTTTTAAATGGCTCCCCCAGGGGTCAGGGGTTAAGTGCTCTTGCTTAGAGAAAGGTCAGTGGTGGTCTCTGAGGGATTAGCGTCTGATCTAATTGCTTATTCATTAATTCCATATTCGAATCTCCCTTATTACTTAGAACGGTTCCGTTTGATGGTGTTTTAATTTGCATTTGCCTAGTACTACATCCATTCTGTTGTATGTATATTGGTAATGTTATTAACCATATCCTAATAGATTTTCCGTCTCTAACGCTGCTGTGTGCTAGCGTCAGATCTAGTGTAATGTCAACCTTAGTAAAACCCCAAGTTTATCATGTCGAACCCCTTCTAGTTGGCCTCTGACATGTTCCTGGCGAAGTAAATCAGATTAACCAATCACGTACAAGTAGGAGTGTTCAGCAGAAGTCAAATCCCCCCCCCCCCCCCCCCCCCCCCCCGTTAACAACGAACCCCTTAGCATTTATCGCTACCTTTACAAGCTCTTGTTGTCACTCAGGATTTAATTTAAGGCGGGCACTGTGTTGTTGTTTGTTTTGCTCGATCGGGTCAGTTGTAAATTAAATTGACACCCTCTAACCCCCTTCCAAATATGGGGGGGGGGGGAGGGGAGGAGAGGGGGAGGGGGGGGGGGAGAGAGAGAGAGAGAGAGAGAGAGAGACCGTGCAATTAACACAATAGCCAAAAAAGCAATTAGATTGACTTTCTGGAATGGCAGTCAATTAGCAACGCTTCGGTGGCTGAAGTGGAGCAGAGGAAAGGGTCGGGCGGCGGCGGCAGCGGCGGTCGGCTTGCACCGTCAGAGGAAAGCAAGCAAGCAAGCAAACAAGAAAAAGGAAAAAAAGCTTTGGTGTTGCCATGGTGACCTTTCTGCTCTTTGAGTGGCGAAGAGAGAGGCGCGCCAAGGTGGTTTCAGCCCGCCCGTCGTCACCTGACCTTAGTGACATGTCACAGACTGCGGCGGGAAGGGGAAGGGGGGGGGGGGGGGGGGGGGAGATTGAAGGGGAAGGGGGGGTGTCAAACAGTGGATTAGGGCCTGTGATCCCGCTCTGCTGGGTGCAGACACACTCCTCGGCGTCATTATGAACTCTAACTAGATTTAGCTCCGCTTGCGCCCGGCGCCGCCGCCGAGGTGAGATTAGCATGTCTAATGCGGCCGGCGGTCGGGCTCTCGCGGTGCGGCTCTGGTCGGTCGGAGACGGTAATAGCCCTGATGACCGCCGACGTTTTATTATTTCTTATTTATCCTCCGCCACCGCCGGAGTGTCAAGCGACGGAACGGTTTATTTCAGAACGGGGGAAATGCTCCGTGTCTGGGTCGCCGTCCGGCCTGGGCTCCTGCGGTCGGGGTGCTACTACTACCGGGTTGTTTTCGGCAGTAAAGTGACGGATAGACGGACGGATGACGGACGGATGCGTTTCCTTCCCGGTTACCACGGCGCTTTCTCATGTTCGGGATGTCAGACGGCGCTCCTCTCACACCTGCGCTCCATTTTTAGCTGTCGAAATTCACTTCCGACGGGAGCGGAGTGGATTAAACGTAATTCTCGATTTCTTGATGTCTGTCTGTCCGTCTGATCTTGTCTCTCTCTCTCTCTCTCTCTCTCTCCATCATGCTCATTCGTCATTCTCTCTGATGACTCAACATCCCCGTTCTTCGTTGAACAAGTACACTGTGAACTGTATTTCCTGTCGGTACTTATTCCCCTACTTTCCTACTTGCACGGAAATGACACTTGATAACGCCGTCGTCAGATACTCCACAAAACAATCCCCGCTACACGGCTTAGGGTTAATGCGAGAGTTGGCAGCCCAAGACGAGCGCCGCACAAGCACACGCTTATACTGCATACGTGCACATAAGCATGTTTATGCGTCCGCAAGAGCATAGATGCATTCCGACATTAGTCAAAGAGTGGTCTTTGTAAGTGGGTCGACTGTGTGTGTGTGTGTGTGTGTGTGTGTGTGTGTGTGTGCGGTCTGTTATAAAGGCTTTTAAATCAAACGCGTTCCTATTGTTTCAGTTATTCTGCGGATAGTGTGTACCTTTTTATTTTCCTTACGGGACTGCTTATGAAATGGTGTGTGCCTCGTCATGCGTAACGACGGGAGAGTGTAAGTGCCTGCATGAATGCTTAATAGGTGCATTTTAATATGTTTCAGGAGATTGAACACTGACGCTCTGCCGTTTAGACATTTTGAGGTCATCGTGTTTTTTTTTTCGTAAGTTTTTCTTGCTTTGATCACAGGAAAATTATTACTTTTTTTTGTTTTTTTTATGCGACTCATTCGTGACACAAGAGCACACACACACACACACACACACACACACACACACACACTTGGATATGTGTAACAGAGCCTAATACACAAACACAAAGAGATAAGTAATCACACACACACACACATTCAAACACACCGATAAGCAAAGCGCGCGACCGCGTCGGGGCAGACGCGTCGGGAAAAAACATTATGTATTATAAGCGCGTCTGTCCCGGCACGGCCGACCAAAATAGACTTGAGTGTCGTACGACGCGAGCGAAGACAAAATACAGCCGCGCCGCCTTACCTGCCCTCCGTCTGCTTTGGGCTTCGCAGTTTATTGGCCTACATAAGAGCGCAGAGTGGACGCATCCACAGAGTGCATACATGTAGTAGGTATGATGGATTCATAGTGACGTGCTGCTCGGTCAGCAGGGGGGGGGGGGGGGGGGTTCGACGGTCAGGATTTACCTGGTGCAGATTCACGGCGATGTCTTTCGTTCTTTCGTGCGTTCATGCATTCATTAATTCGTTCGTTCTTTTTGACCTTTCCCTAATGAGGTTTCGTAGTTCAGCAAACTTCTGGGGAATCACAACAAGCTACGCCTGTAATGTCAGTTTTCCCACGCTCGTCGTTCGCGCGTTGAAGGTGTGCCGAGTGGTAATGAATGTATTCTGATGGATTCACCACCAGACCTCCACCCTACCCACATGACCTCTGACCCTGTACCCAGTCACCTCTCACCTCTCACCCAGTACCCAGTCACCTCTCACCCAGTACCTAGTCACCTCTCACCTCTCACCCAGTACCCAGTCACCTCTCACCCAGTACCCAGTCACCTCTCACCTCTCACCCAGTACCCAGTCACCTCTCACCTCTCACCCAGTACCCAGTCACCTCTCACCCAGTACCTAGTCACCTCTCACCCAGTACCCAGTCACCTCTCACCCAGTACCTAGTCACCTCTCACCTCTCACCCAGTACCCAGTCACCTCTCACCCAGTACCCAGTCACCTCTCACCTCTCACCCAGTACCCAGTCACCTCTCACCTCTCACCCAGTACCCAGTCACCTCTCACCCAGTACCCAGTCACCTCTCACCTCTCACCCAGTACCCAGTCACCTCTCACCTCTCACCCAGTACCCAGTCACCTCTCACCCAGTCACCTCTCACCTCTCACCTCTCACCCAGTCACCTCTCACCTCTCACCCAGTCACCTCTCACCCAGTACCCAGTCACCTCTCACCTCTCACCTCTCACCCAGTCACCTCTCACCTCTGACCCAGTACCCAGTCACCTCTCACCCAGTACCCAGTCACCTCTCACCTCTCACCCAGTACCCAGTCACCTCTCACCCAGTACCCAGTCACCTCTCACCTCTCACCCAGTACCCAGTCACCTCTCACCTCTCACCCCAGCATCGGTAGCCAGGAAGCAGGGGCTGGAATCCCAGTGGAAGCAAGTCACCGCTTTATATTCTGCCAGGGATCCAGACAACCTCCATACGTTATCCATTGTCTCTTTATTTGTCCGCAAACACACAACGAGATGTGTGCTTTGGGATCGATGGGACCTGAAATCAGACGGACCATTCTTCACGAGGGAAGAGGAGCGGAGGCGCTTGGTTTGCCCGGCCCCCGAATCAATCGCCTGAAGTTGAGTTCTGCTCGACTTGATCTTCCCTGGCGGACCGTGACTCCGCCCACTCGCCCACGCCGGCTGACGTTGAGCTGCGATAGAAAAATATTTTGCGTCCGTCACTTTGTCTCCCTCGGTCGCCGCCAGTGGCATGACTGCATGGTTGGAGACCAAAGAATCCCGACCGAAGTGAGGATTTATCGTCGGATAGATAGATGGATGGACGGATCGATAGACAGATGGATGGATAACTTTATTTATCCTCAGAGGGGAAACTCACATGCTCAGTACATTCACACACACACACACACACACACACACGCACGCACACACACGCACGCACGCACGCACGCACGCACGTCAAACACAAAATCCATATCATGATGAACAACAAATGAGACCAAAGCTTTATCAAGCACACCGTGATACTGCACGAGAAGACGAACATCTGAAACAAAAAGAGAAACATCATTGAATAAATGAGACGGACACAGACGTCTCAGAGACCCGAAAATGCTGCGAACTGCGAATGTTGATTGAAATATCAGACCGCCGCAGGCACAAAGGACCCCCTGAATCCCTCAGCGGACGAGGGAGGCATCGCCAAGCGGTTCATTGAATGAACCTTTCACATGAAAGAAGGTGCTGTAAAGCGGATGGCCGTTATTCCCCAGCACCGTCTTCACCTTCGCCCCTTGTCCTGATTTCAATGATTAGGTTTAATCAGGGTCCAAAATTAACACCTGCCAACAATTGCTCGGCCGGTAGGTTTTTTTCCCACTCTGGCAGGTAAAAAGACAACATTTTAAAAGTTCATATTACTTCATGAGTCTTGGGTAAGGCCGGTCTACAGAACTAGCTTTTGTCATCAGTTTGTTTATTCTGTTTCTGTCATCAGCTTTAATAGTCAGACAGGAGGCTCGCCAAAATGCGCTGATAAAAGACATGTACAAGTTTTCTGCTCACATCAAACGATCTGAGCTTTCTGATGAAAGACCGTCTGGACCGGGCCTTACTGAACACGGCACTCAGTTTGTTGTCTGGGTGAACAGCAAGATATTTATAAGACTGCACCACCTCAATTTGGTGATTGTTGATCAATTGGTGTGTAAATACACACTTTGTCTTTCCTATTTCCTCTCTCTTGATCTCCTCTCTCTTCGTCTCTCCCTGTCTCTCTATTTCTATCTCTATTACTGTATCTCTGTCTATCTATCGCTTGCTTGTCAAACATGGTAAAGTTTTTTGGGTTTGTGTTGTTTTCGTCCCCGAAAAACCCGCTGGCGCATTAAACTGCAAAATATAAACTGTGTAAGATAGAAATTGTACTTTATTGTTATTTCATAGTTTAATTTATGTTTGCCATTCATGAATCGATAAACTGGCAAAGAAAGAGTACTGCTTGTGTGTTTGTGTATGCGCGTGCATATGTGTGTGTGTGTGTTTGCATGTACATGTACGAGCGCGCGCGTGTATGTTTCTGCAGCTGTGCATGTCCGTGAGAGACGATGTCTGTTTACACGTTCAGCACAATAATCCAATTATGGTTCTCTCAGATTTTAAAAATGTCCAATTAAGCCCCTCAAATACCTAGCGAGGGGTAGGAAAATAAGTCTTCCATTAATAGTCCCTCATTTCATGCCACGCCGTCTACTCGCAGAATTATTGATTGAAAACCCGCCTTCCTTGCACAACTTAATTCATACCTCATAAATGTAGAAAAGACCATTTTTTTGTGGCTCCAGCTGTATTTTAGTGCTCATTTATTGTGCTATTTTTGCAGTTCATTAGCATTATTATTATTGATTTAATGTGTATTCATCCAGCATAGATTTGTGTTAAGGGGCGTTGGTGTTTGGGCATGTTTTTCGTAGCAAAACATGGTTTTGATGATGTAAGGATTGATTATATTACAAATGAAAAAAAACTATATTTTTTTAATAAGTAGAAATGTATACTATTATCATACATTAACATTATCACTTGAAGGGGAAAAAGGCTTCAAGAAATATCCAAAACAGGACAGTTTGTAATTGGTCCCATGAATCACATGACCGCCGTGAGGGCGGGACTTGCCCTTCTCTGCACCTCTGTCGGGCGTAGTCGACAAGGATGCACTGTTCACATCCTATTTCTGTTTTTTAGCTTACATCCAGCGGTCAAACTCATGAAAAAATGACGATGGCTGCCACAGGGCCCGGTCGTAATTGGGAGTGAAAACGCGGGGTGAGAAGAATACAGTTATTCCAGGAGAAGGAGGAGAAAAGTGGCGGTCTGCTTTACCTTCAACCGCTCTCCTCCTCCTCCTCCTCCCTCGCTGTCCGTGCCGGGCCGCCGCAATGAGCTGTGGTGTTCAACTCTGATGGGCTGCCGTGATTGGTGCTATTTTCAACACTTTGAGACGCGCACACACACACACACACACACACACACACAACACACACACACATGCACACACACACACACACACACACACACACACACACACACACACACACACACACACACACACACACACACGCACACACACAATGGGGAGCTGAGTTTGTGAATGGCTTGCAGAGTAGACAGCCAGTCTGGGCGAACTCAAACCCCCCCCCCCCCCCCCCTCCTCCCCCCCCCCCCCCCCCACCACCACCTCACTATAGGGTTTTCCAGTTGATAGCAGCTAGGCTGACGTTTTGGCAGAGATAGTTTTTTCTCATGAAATGGAAAAGGCCTTTGTGGAGAGGTCTTTTTTGTGTATAGGAGTATGGCATAGAAGAGTACGTGTTGGTTATTGTCATCTCAACTGTCAATGCATCAGTGTTTTGCGTTGTGTGTGTGTGTGTGTGTGTGTGTGTGTGTGTGCGCGCGCCTCAGTCTCTACGTTTCATAATGTTGTCTGTGAGTGTTGACTGTTCAAGCGTGTGTCTATGGGCTCGCTTTGTGCATCCCTTGTGCATGTTCCCTTGGAACATTAACCTTTTAGATCCTGAATCCTCTCCAGCCACCGGTATTGACCCAAAATGGGTGCGTACGTGTGTGTGCGTACGTGTGTGTGCGTGTGCGTACGTGTGCATGCGCCCCCATGCTACAAGCGCCCTCTCTCTCTCTAAGTGGACCAGAGCGAGAGTGGAGGCCATTGATTGAGGCCATCAGAGCGAGGAGAATGACCATTTCCACACCTCCCCGCTCACTTGTTGAGTCCCTGAATGCTTTCTCTCACCGGGTCTCCACTGGGTCTCGGTGTGTGTGTGTGTGTGTGTGTGTGTGTGTGTGTGTGTGTGTGTGTGTGTGTGTGTGTACTACTCAATTCATGTGTGCACTTGCACAGTGATGGTCTTCTTGTGTAATAGCCTGAAATCATAGGAATGTAATCATTCACATCTCTCTCTCTCTCTGTCTTTATCTGTATTTTGTATACATCCTCTCTCTCTCTCTCTCTCTCTCTCTCTCTCTCTCTTTCTCTCTCTCTGTGTTTTCTTTCAGTCTGGTCATTCATCCTTATAGTGCTCTGATCTCTTCCGTTCTCGTTCTTTCTCTCTCTCTTTCTCTGTTTCAAAACACACACACACACACACACACACACACACACACACACACACACACACACACACACACACACACACACACACACACACACGACGGTGGTATCTGTGGGAAACAAACTACGGGTGATTAGTAAATGATAGAAGATTGCCTTTGATTAGCAGACGTTAATTAAGCTCCCAAGCAGACCCAGGCGGCAACACGCGTGTCCTGGACACGTGTGTGCAACGCATGTGCGGGCATGTGAGTGTGCGTGGATGTGTGTATAGGTGACGCAGATTGTGCGTATGGAGACACACGCATGCGTGCCCCCATGCACCGCGTGTGTGTGTGTGTGTGTATGTGTAAGTGTGTGTGTGTATGTGTGCGTTTGTGCGTGTGTGTGTGCGTGTGCGGTATCGGTATTAGGCAGGGCAGGAGGAGTTTCTGCTGTTTTTGTCGTGTGATATTTGAACTTGTTTTCTACAAAAAAGAAAAAAAAACCCTCTGAATCTCACACCTAGCTCCACTGCATTACTGTGGGCGCACTCGGTGTGTGCTCAGTGCACTAAGTAGCCCCACCGCTTGTGTGTGTGTGTGTGTGTGTGTGTGTGTGAGTCACACAGGGTTTTTCTATTGATATGCATGGTTGGAAGTGACTGCTCTTCAGAGCACAACATTATTAGCATTTGATGTGGAAAAACTGCAACGGCTGAACGCGGCGGCGCGTCGGGCATTAGGGGATGGAAAATTGTACGTTTTGTCTGACGGGAAAACATTTTAATAAAAAAAGGGGGAGGTGAAACGGAAAGGGCAAGGGGAGAGTTTACAAAGGGATGACGGATAAGGAGGGGGGGAAGGTTGGAAACGGTTTGTTTATACGCGCCGGGTGCCGAGTTAGGCCGAGGCTCTGTCGTCCGTCCGTCT
>JAOPHQ010002951.1:0-57821 GCA_030340625.1 Merluccius polli
CACACCCACAGGCAGAATTATGTGTATTGGCCGCGGTGAGTGAGTGTGATGGGGTGGGGTTCTTGTGCTTATAATTACATAATGAATCCTTCTATCAACCAGTAATTACATGGAAACATTATTAAAATATGTAGCATGGCAGCTCCTGTGGCTGTTGCAGCTTCATGATGCTTTTATTATTTTTTGAATTACTCTTCAGTCTTTGTGTTCATATGAAGATGATTGCCCTTACTGCACCTTACTGGTTTGCCTTTTTGTTGCTATGCTTGTTAATCTCGAGTATGTCATAGTTTCATATTTCTGCCTAGAAACTACACGTAAGAAACTTTTGCTGTCACAATTATGAGATAATGTACATTTAACTCCACGCCTGAGGCAAAACCCATACGTCGACAACATGCACTGAAACATGTGGTGGACCGGTGTCTGCACCACTATGACCGGGTGGACTGGTGTCTGCACCACTATGACCCGGTGGACCGGTGTCTCCACCACTATGACCGGGCGGACCGGTGTCTTATGACCGGGTGGACTGGTGTCTCCACCACTATGACCCGGTGGACCGGTGTCTGCACCACTATGACCCGGTGGACCGGTGTCTCCACCACTAAGACCCGGTGGACCGGTGTTTCCACCACTATGACCGGGCGGACCGGTGTCTCCACCACTATGACCGGGTGGACCGGTGTCTCCACCACTATGACCAGCAGGGGGCGGAGCCAGGGGGGGGGGGGGGGGGGGGGGGGGGGGGGGGGGCGGGGGGGCATTTGCCCCCCCCCCCCCGAAATCTCATTGGCCCCCCCAGGTGCCCCCCCCTGTCGCGGCACCGCACTCTGACCGCACGCCCCCCCCCCCCCCCCCCCCCGCCGTCAACACTCGCGCAGCACCCCCCCCCCGTCAACAATCGCGCAGCACCCCCCCCCCCCCGCCGTCAACACTCGCGCAGCACCCGCCCCCTCCCCCCCCCCCGTCAACAATCGCGCAGCACCCCCCCCCCCGCCGTCAACACTCGCGCAGCAGCCCCCCCCCCCCAAAAAAACAATCGCGCAGCATTGAAAAGTCATTGTTATATACTGGCCCCCCCAAGTAAAAAAGTCTAGCTCCGCCACTGATGACCAGCCTCCCAGTCGGCACGTTTAGACCTACACGTATTGAGACAAAAAAAAAGAAAAAAAAAGTCACAAATATACTACTCTGTATTACAACCCACCGCTGAACCCACGGGGTTGGACGGCGCTATCACGCCATTCTTAAAACGCAACGTTAATTTAATTGCAATTAATTAAACAAAACTGTAGTGACCGTGCGTAAAAGCGGCCACGCTGAAGGATACATACGGGCGCGTAAACGTCAACGGCCGCCACACCGACACGTGCTTCCACGAGGTAAGTAAGCAGGCGACGACGACCACGACACACACACTAACACACACACACACCTACCGAAAAAGGTCACGGCGAAGCCCTCCAGGACGCACGCCCAGGTGCCGAGGAAGAAAAACCCGCGGGCGTTCGTCAGGAAACTGATAAGTCCGCCGGTGACCGACACGAGGAAGTCGGCGATGGCCAGGTTGACGATGATGTAGTTGAGCGGCTGCCGCAGCTGCTTGAACTTGAACGTGACGAACATGACCATGAAGTTCTCGGCGAGGGACAGCGAGGTCACCACGAACATCAGCACCGCCAGCACGGTGAAGTTCCACGGCGCCAGGGACGTGATGGGTCCGCTGAACGGGTTATCCGGCGGTGGCGCGTGAGCCGCCGCGTCCGCCGCCGCCTCAGCCGCCTCGGTGTACGACGCGCCGGTCACTGACAGACTCACGGTGCCCATTGTTCATGTCCAGTTCGCGGTGGTGGTGGTGGGACAGGACCGGGACTAACTGGTCTCGGAGGGGGGGGGGGGGGGGGGGGGGGTCGCCCCGAAACGAAAAGTCCCGACGGGGGGTCTCGGTCGGCGGTGGAGCGCACCTGTAAAATTAGGCCCTACTTTGAGTCAAACTTCATGGCACAGACCCTCCCGCGTAGACGAAAAGCAAAGCGGCGATACACTTTTTTTTTAAAGTTAAACAATAAAATAAATATATAAAAAGTATATTTCTTTCTTTTTCTTTTTTTGTTGTGTGCTCAATTTAAGCGGTGTCGCGCGCGCGTGGGACTTTTTCTCTCTGTGGGTAAACTTCCTCGCTGGGAGCGGAGCGCTGCTGCGCGCGCATGGCGGTGGACACCGGCGTGCGCCGACCCACACCGGCGGCTGCTGCGGCGGTTGTCGCTCTTCGTCCTCTCGGTCCAGACCTTTAGATCACAGCGCTGGTTGGGATGGGATGGATGGGAGGGGGGGGGGGAGGGGAGGGGAGAGAAGAGCCGGACGCGGAGCCTTTATGGCGCGAAGAAGCCGCCGTCTGTGGTGCGCCTCTGGCGGGAAGAGACGCAGCGTCGAAAAGCGGTGATGACGGCCGCAGAACAAACGACTGTTTAGTTGCGGCATCTTGGAAGCTCTTATATAGACAGCCTTCGCGCCGCGGCCGCTCGAGCATCACTCCTGCTGCCCTCGAGGAAGAGCGAGGCGCGCGTGCGTCCTCCCTCCCCCCCCCCCCCCCCCCCCCACACACACACACACGTACACACACATACACCACCACCACCACCCCCCCCACACACACACACACACACATACACCACCAACCCCTCCCCCCCCCACACACACACACACATACACCACCAACCCCCCCCCCCCCACACACACACACACACACACCCCGACTTGCCTCGCTCGCGCCGATTCTGGGACAAGGCTCCGCGCGCACATTAAAAAACCGAGCCTGTAATGGTGGCCGTTATATTGTTCATAGTTATTGTGTTTTTTTTTTCATTGCACACTACTTCATTTTATAGCTATGATTCAATAAAAAGTAAAACAAGCATTATAACTTAAGAGACGTAGCCTACGTCCTCGGCTTGTATTGCAGTGCTGTAGGAGTTTACGGTAGCCTACTACAACTCTTGAGTCCTCTCAATATGGCGGAGCATCGCCAACAACCAATCCCATGATGCCTTCTGATGGACGAGCCCTTTACTGATGGAGTTGCCTACTTCATCGAGAGATGTAGCCTACTTTAAATTTACAATATAAAGCATTTGCACATATTGACCATAGAAATAATAAATAATTAAAATAAAAAAATAAATATATAATAGATATAAAACATTGATAGAATAGAATACAAAAGATAGAACAAAACGCAACATCATCTCTCTTTTCTATCTAATTGTCTATCTAAAGATGACAATAAATGTTTTAATCACCGTCAGACAGAGTAATGCAAAAAAACGTGTATCCAGCCCTAAAAATAACTATTTTTCCAACTACAACTATGGCAAACTAGGACACAGGACTTCTGCAACCGGTTGAGCATGACGCTTTACTGTCTGCTTCAGTGGGGCCCGTGGTCTGCTGTGTGGCCCATGGTCTGCTGTGGGGCCCATGGTCTGCTGTGGGGCCCATGGTCTGCTGTGTGGCCCATGGTCTGCTGTGTGGCCCATGGTCTGCTGTGGGGCCCATGGTCTGCTGTGGGGCCCGTGGTCTGCTGTGGGGCCCATGGTCTGCTGTGTGGCCCATGGTCTGCTGTGGGGCCCATGGTCTGCTGTGGGGCCCGTGGTCTGCTGTGGGGCCCATGGTCTGCTGTGGGGCCCATGGTCTGCTGTGGGGCCCATGGTCTGCTGTGGGGCCCATGGTCTGCTTTGGATCCCGTGGTCTGCTGTGGGGCCCGTGGTCTGCTGTGGGGCCAGTGGTCTGCTGTGGGGCCCATGGTCTGCTGTGGGGCCCATGGTCTGCTGTGGGGCCCATGGTCTGCTGTGGGGCCCATGGTCTGCTGTGGGGCCCATGGTCTGCTGTGGGGCCCATGGTCTGCTGTGGGGCCCATGGTCTGCTGTGGGGCCCATGGTCTGCTGTGGGGCCCATGGTCTGCTTTGGATCCTGTGGCTTCCTGCTCAACAGGTGTGCTAATAAACACAGACAAACAGCTTACCATTTCTCCAGCGAGTCAGCGACTATGCAAACACGCTCACTCTCCATATGTTGCTTTTGGCTCTGATAACTTTGGCTCTGATGTTGTGTTGAGAAAATTCAAAATCACATGTCTTTTTAACTTTTGGCTTTTAGCAGAACTTTTAAATAATCATTGCAGCACATTTAAAACACATCTATCTGCTACCATGAGGCAGATATATATTGGTTAGGCTTTATGTAAACGTCCTGTGAACTGATTTAGATAGATGTTCTTTATTGTCCACAAGGGAAATTCATTTTGTTCAGGTCAGTCAAGACAGTAATATAAAAAAAAGACACCACAATAAAAGACAGGAGGTATGACTCCAAAAGATCTACCAACTCTGGAAATGTGCATGTGTGCATGCGTGCCTGCATGGGGGGGGGGGGGGGGTCAGCACAACAGGGCCAGTTCTTCCAAGTGGAGGGGGCAAAGGGGTTTCGGGGGGTTATGTGATAGCAGAAGGGATGAAGCTGGCCCTGCCCCTGTTTGTTTTGAATACAGGGGCAACAGGCGCTCCACTTGTTTACACCATAACCAGTATCAAGGCATCTAATGTCGACTGTTTTGGGTCATTTCCATCACTAATAACTATAGACCCTTTCCACAGACGTGTCATCCTAGGCCAAACAAGGGTGTCATAATAAGTGACACCTGTGTTTCTCCTGTGACAATGAGCGCGTTTACATGAACACTTGAATAACCAGGTAACTATAAAAACCCGATAATAATCGGTTTTTTAGTGTGCATGTAAACGCGCTCAATGCCTCTGGCCCTTTTCGAAGAGGTGTCATCGCAGGTCCTTACCAGGGCACGTGCTACCTGTGCCCAGGTACATACAAGGAGCAGACCCATAGTGTTATGAGTGACACCTTGTCCTACGATGATGCCTCTGTGAACAGGGTCTATTAGGAGTTCATATTTTACACCATTCAAATAAAGCAGTTCGAATACACTTTCTTTAACTAGTTTAAAAGTTATGTTTAATAGTCCTGATGCTTATTTAACAATTATTTTAGGCAACTTCTGTTCAGGGACTAAAACACACAATAAGGATTTAACAGGGCTTCTTCACTGTTTACAAAACAACATTTTAAATTAAGCTAGTTTGTCTTGCAAAACACACAAAATTGAGAAAGAAAGAAAACTATAATAAATAATAATAATAATAAAAACTATATATATATATATATATATATATATATATATATATATATATATATATATATATATATATATATATATATGTATATGTATATATTCCAGGCACGGGTGTCTCTTTTACAACATAAATGTCTTCCTATCTTGATCTTTACGATGTTTTGTGTCGCAGCCAAACTCTTGAAAGTGATGTCCGAGTTTGGAGGTGAAAGGCAGTCTCCCTCTGCCTCCTTTCCTCTCCATCTTTGATCTGGTTCCCTCTTGTGGAAGCCGACCTGTCACACCTCAGCGGTCATCCACATAAATGGAGATTTATCGCCTGCATGCCATGGTTCCAGTCCAGACTTCCTGACCACCTCACTTTGGCAGAAGAGAGAAGGGATTTGATATATTTGTCTTAATAATGTTAATATCGGAAGACTGACCCTGATCTTGAAAGCAGAGGACGATAATAGATCCTTTTTTTTTTCTTTTTTTGCCTTGTAGGTATTTTCACACATCACTCTGCCTTTTAAATCCCTCAGTGGGAGACACACAGTTGGAGGAACATGCCTCTAATTCCGAACTTCAAACAGGCTTGAGTTTGAACGCTTCACAGAGTCTAGCTTGCTCACACTCAGTGCTCATCCATTACACACGCCAGCGTTGTACCAGCGGGGGGCCCAGTGATGTTTCGACAGGTGTATTCACACTTTGCCTGTTGTCAGACAACAGGCAGAGAATCAATTCACTCATTTCCACCACAACTCCAACCCTAACCCACCCTGATCCTTCCAGCCTCCTCACTGGAAGGTTATTGGGATCAGATATCTGTTATGGTGGATTCAGTCTAGTGTTTTGCGCAAGTTTGCTACCTGTCCTGCAATGTCGTTTTTGAAAAAGAATTGAAACCACTTTATGTGTAAATCTCTTTGTTGCAAGTTACTTGTAGCCAATAGCAGGTTGTTTTGTATAATGAATATCAAATGTGTACCGAAATATAAGTCATCCAAAAACTCTCACATTCCTATTAATTGGGTGTAAAGGGTGTTCGTACGTCCAGTGTAAAAAGTGTTAATTACATGCAGTTACTGACTTCCATTATACCATTATCAATCCCCTTCACATCTTCTCCATCTGGTCGGGTTTGTTTAGGAACGGTAATCCTCACCCTGTGATACAGCAGACACCTGCTGAGATATCTGATCCCACGGGTGAATTATGGGCTGTAGTGTGTTCTGCTCTCCTCATAACCAAACAGGGCTCCCAGTCAACTTACCAACTTAAGATTTGTATAGATATATTTTGGGGGTTTCTGAACTTTATTGCAGTCTTTTGCAGGAATTTTCAACAACCAATCCCATGATGCATTCTGATGGACAAGCTCTATACTGATGGAGTAGCCTATTTCATTGAGAGTGCAAATGCTTTTTATTTACAATAAAAAGCATTTGCACATATCGCCCCGCTAGAAAAAATAAATAAATACATATATATGTATATATATGTATGTATATATATATATATATATATGATATAAAAAAATAGATACAGTAATAGAATACAAAAGATAGAAAAAACACAACATCATCTCTCTTTTCTGTGGAAAGACACAATTAAACAGGATTACATCTAAAGATGACAATAAAGGTTTTAATCACCATCAGACAGACAGTAATGCAACAAACGTGTATCCAGCCCTAAAAATAACTATTTTTCCTTCACCATAATAAAAAAAAAAACCCTGTTCTGTGTTAATTTGCGCACAAAGGCCTGTGTATGCAAAGATATATATTGGAGAGTCTATTTATACAATTGAGTTCCTTTATATTGAACCAGAGCCTCAGCAGCGCTTGCATCTGCTCAAGGCTTACCTGCTGCTGTGAATTATTTCAACCTTGTGCAATGCAGAAGAAGAATTAAGACACGAGTGTCAACGGGACATGAACCACAATCAGGTGGCTGTTAAAATACTACAGCCTCACTACGGGGGAAGAAGGGGCATGCAAGGGGTGCGGGTAGGGGGAGGTGTGGAGAATTGAATGTGCTGCCTGGCCTTGATTACTCCTGAGCCCTAGCTCAGGAACCAGCGATTTGTAGGGCTCACCGCAGAATTGCATCCCACCCCAGCCACCCCCCCCCCCAGCCCCAAGCCCCAGCGCATGGGACACATCAATGGTGATTGCGCCAAAGTCCCTTAAGCAAGCTCCCTGGGGGCACGCTGTGTTTTCTTCGATAGACATGGGCTTGAGTGCACGACGTAAGGCGGTGAGATGGATGGGGAGGTTGGAGGGTGGGGTTCGACAGGGCAGGCAAAGGGGTGGGGGTGGGGGGTACCTATCCTGGGCACCAGACCTTGAGGGGAAATTTGTGTGGTCGTTAAAGACATGTTCTGCTGTATCAAGACTCAATCAGCCAGCCCTGCAATGATAGACGCATGCACCTGTGATTGGAGGTCAACCCACTATTGATTCCTCTAGAAGATGAGGCTGATTTAGTAGCTTTAAAAGGGCAGGCGACCTTTCAGATAATGGGTCGTTCCCAGACGATCAAGGCACGCATCCTATATAGATGTAGTCCCACAACCTGGGAAGAATGGGGTGGTTTTGTGTTTTTTGGGGTTTTGTGTTGTTAACTAAGTCCTGATATTGTCCTGTTGTGCTTACTTAATCTGCTGCAGCCTGTGCATGCTGGGATATAGACAATATGAGAGGTGTCATTCAGTGAGCATAACTTTATTGGAAGTTTTAGTGCAAACCTTTTAAAACACTGTTTAAAACGTGTTGGTACGAGAAGGAAAACCTGGCTTTTTGAGAGAGGTTTACAAGGACATGTCAAAGAGCCCTCTGCCATGGGAAGTGCTTTGTTGAAGATGTATCACTGACTGATGTATTGTAACTTCCAGTTGCTTAATTTTCCCTGAGAAAACACAAATCAGTGGCTGTTAAGACAAGAATAACAAAATTAAGTGGTGAAGATTAAAGGGCAAAACAAGTTGACCACTACAAAAATCGAAAGAAACAAGTTTCAAATGTGAAGGATGTCTGGCGTCAGGTTTTTACATTGTATACTATAGGCAATTAAGATCATTGGTGTGTGTGTGTGTGTGTGTGTGTGTGTGTGTGTGTGTGTGTGTGTGTGTGTGTGTGTGTGTGTGTGTGTGTGTGTGTGTGTGTGCGTGTGTGTGTGTGTGTGTGTGTTTGTGTGTGTGTGTGTCATTAAACAATGATAACATGAGCAAGATGAAGGCAAATAACATTAACATTTCGTACACACCAAAGAGTGACCTTCCCTCGTCCCTGGGAGATAAAAGGAGGGCGAGACACATTTGAAATCAAATTTGTTTGCCGCTGCTGAACTACCGGGGTCTGACTTTTGATCCTTTGAAGAAACTCTATTTGACTTTACTTTGCCCTTGATTGCGTGAGGCTGAAGCGACCTTTGACTCACAAGTGACCTTAAACCCCAGCTAATTTCCCTTCATAGCTTTTACACATCAAAGCCCAGTGGCTCCAGTCTGCTGGCTGGCTACTGAGGAAGCCCTTTTTTCTATGGGGGTGTCAGGTGTGTGTGTATGGTTGTTTGTATGTGTGTGTTTGTATTTATTTTTGTATTTTTTTTTATTTATTTTTAATTTATGTTGTGTCATGCACACAAAGTGCCAAATCCTCATGGGTTTACAAGACACCAATAGTACAGTAATAGTAATACAACCCCTAAAACAGAGCTACATTCCCCATTCTCTATAGTTTGACCTTAATGGGTATTTCCTGGACTTTCTGGGACCCAATCTATTAATTTAATTCCAAAACTGTTGGGGATTATGGGTTTGTAAGTAATCATTATGATATGAAAGGCCTCTAGTAAATTGGCATAGTGTGTAACCTCTTGTCAAATTTGGCCTTTTCTTACATTTTACCTTCAGCCCTTCCATCAGGTTTTGTTCTTACATCTTAGACATGTTTTCTCTGCTGTTCTTAGATTGTCACAAAGTCTGCAAATCTTGGCTCCAATAGGGTTTGTTAGATTTTCTAAAACCTTTATGGCTATTAAATGTCCTCTTAACACATTTATTCAATGCTGTTATAGACGCTATAGACACAGCCACGCAATCTATCATACCAAGCATCCAAATCCCCTTTGCCATTTTTAATACACCCCAATTGCTCAATAAAGTCCAGCAATATGGAGTTACATTGGCTAGAGGACAAAAATGAATCAGGGGAGTCACTCTTGTGCTACAATTCTTCTAGTATACAGCAAATGGGAATCCTCTTTAACAAAGTAAGGTAATTTACATCTATCACCCAGTAAAGAGAAGCCCTCTCCGCCTTATCTCTCAATTAACTCATCTGGGGTGAGAACGCAGAGCCTAACTCAATTATTTAAGCCTTCATGTGGAACACTAATCGGTAACGCTTTATATTAAGGTCCTTGTAATAACCATTAATTAATAGGTAATAAGGCCCTTGTAAGTCCTTACAAGATGCTTATTAACATTATTGTGTGTTTATAAGCCTATATACATGTTAATAATGGCATTATAATACAGTTAATAGCAGGCTATAACACATTTATAAACGTTTATAAGAAACTTGTTAACATTTTGCAAATGCTTAAGAACATTAATAAAAGCCTCATGAGTATCTTATAATTCTTCATAATAGCATTACAAACACCCATAACCCACCCATATAATGGGTGGGTTATGGGTGTTTGTACTGCTTTTATTAATGTTCTTAAGCATTTGCAAACTGTTAACAAGTTTCTTATAAGCTTTGCCTCCATCCTATCCATTCTCACAGAAAGCTGATGAAGAAATATCCAAATCAAGGTTATCTGGAATTTGCCTTACTTTATTGCCCATCTCATCTTTCAGCTCCTCTCAGTTTTCAGCTATAAGTCGCTCAAGATGCTTCACTTTACAGTCCAAACTGGGAGGTATGCACTTCATTCATCTGTGATTTAAGTGAGGCACTCTGTGATTTAAGTGTCTTAAACTCATCACAGTGCGATCTAGATCTGCCAAGATTGCATTCATGTCGCTGTTTTCAGCTTCTTTCTTCTCTTTTTGCCGCATGGAGCGGTCTCCTTTATCCTTTGTCATACATTTTACAAACAACTTTTTTAGCACAGAATTATACCGTATAACTTGATATATTTACTTTTTCCCTCCAAGCTTGTGAACAACTTTCTTTTACCCACTGCAACGCCCACGCATGCACAACTGTATGTGTGTGTGTGTTTGTATGTTTGTGTGTGTGTGTCTGTGTTCATGTTTTCTCACCACCTTGTTTGTGATGCCACTCATCCAAGGACCTTTTTTCATATGCCAGTTCCTCTGGTTGGCATTAAGTCTGTTTCTTTCTCTGTCTGCCTGTGTGTCTGTCTGCCTGTGTGTGTGTCTGTGTGTGTGTGTGTGTGTGTGTGTGTGTGTGTGTGTGTGTGTGTGTGTGTGTGTGTGTGTGTGTGTATTAGTATGTGTGTGCGTGTGTGTCTCTCTTTCTCTCTCTCTAGTTTATTTTCATAGTCTCTTATCTCCCATACGAGAGGCCCCAAAAATAATGACAGAATCTCCCTCCCTCCCTCCCTCCCTCCCTCCCTCTCTGTCTCTCTGTCTCTGTCTCTTGTCTGTCTCTCTCTCTCTCTCTCTCTCTCTCTCTCTCTCTCTCTCCCACCCCACGAAGGATGATTACCACAGGAGGAGATGCAGGTAAAGGAGACAGACTGGCATTTAAGCACATTCCTCCCATTAGTCTGTTGGTATAAGCAGAAGCAGATAGGAGAGTCCAGGTGGAAAACATGGGCGCGGGGCTCGATTCTGGCCCGTGTGCAGACAGGAACTTGCGCCGCGCTCGGCAATTAAATGTCTTTCATGAATAAGGGAACGGTAAAGCCATTCAGAGGACATTCATTCCTTCTTCTCATGTGCATTCATGGGCATCAGGCTGCCGTGTCCCAACCACCGGCAACGTCAGCGCTGCTCATTCATTCGATAACAATGAGTTGTAAATGAATTAATTGAAAGCTCTCATTACCTCATGGATATTAAACATTGTTCAGGGCCTGCGACCCCCCCCCCATTCACAACTTCACCTTTCCGTAGACATCTTAATCAGGAAGCCCGCCAGCCACACCCCCATCTGAAGCTATATGTATGCTAATTGCTGTGTCGCAATTGCAGCGCTGCTACGTCGCGGACGAGTCCCTCGATCCTGTTGAAGCGCTGCTAACCTTTAGTACCGAGTGCAGAAACGCCTTTGTTGCTGCTCCGGCTGTTCATTTGTAGTAACCTTTTACGGCTAAGAAAATGAATAGCAGCCCGCGGCACGAACACCATTCATTTGCCTTCGCTGGACGGTTGCAGGGCACTGGCCTTACAGCAGTCATGTGCATGGCTTGACCTTTCGCCCCCTTAACAAGTCCACCGGGGCCACAGCGCTAAATGTCGCCTTATGATGTTGTATGATGAGGGGAACGTTACTTTACTCGCATCTTCTAAAGCGATGTCCCACTTTCTTCCGCGCTATATGGGACACGCACAGGCTGCACATCCGTGTCACAGGAATCGCGTGCTAAAGGTACAATTACAGCCCTGAATAACAAATCTGACCTTCTAGTAGCATGGCTGGACGGAGGTGTTTGCGTGTGTGTGTGTGTGTGTGTGTGCGTGAGTGCATGTGTGTGTGTGTGTGTGCATGTGTGTGTGCGTGTGTCTGTGCATGTGTGTGTGTGTGCGTGTGTCGCTACATGTGTGTGTGTGTGTGAGCCTGCCTGTGCGTGTTCAACGTATCCTCATACGGCTCTTATGATATCTTACGAAAAGTTATGCACAATTGTTTGTGCATAATACTATGAATGTCCAGCGATCAGTGCACCTGCACAAGCCCCTGCAGTGCAGATTTTAAAAAATAGCGGACACGGCTTTTATTCTCAGTAGAAAATGCAATATTTTAAGATAGTTTCGGCATTTTGATGCATTTTGATGCATTTTATTTTCTTAATCTTCGCTCAGTGAATGTATATGATCTTTAGTTTGTTAGTTATTACAAAGATTACGAAGATTCGCTATAAACACCCGGAAGGATTATTTTAATGAATATATTCATTTAGGGCTAGGGTTAGGGATTAGGGTTAGGTTTGCCAGACATTCGTAGGATTACGCAAAATATTCAGAAAAATTGTGCATGTCTTTTCGTAAGATATCATACGAACGTTGTATGAGACCAGCCTGGTGCATTGCATGTGCTTACTTCTGCTTCCGTTTGTGTTTGTGTCTCCTTCTTCTTCCATGTGTCTAAATGCAAAAAAAGCTGAATCTCAGACTTCCTGATGCCTTCATCTCAGACCAGAAGTGCATCACAAACATGCGCGCAAGTGTGTGTCAATAACACAAGCAGCCCCCCAAACGGCTACTTTTGTTTGCGTTTGACCTTTCCGTATCTTTCCCTTATGGCTGTGCTGCACTGCCTAACTTGGGACTGACCAGCAGGGGGGCAGCTGGGTGTGTGCGTGTGTGTGTGTGTGTGTGTATATGTGTATGTGTGTGTGGGGCTCCCCATGTGGCGATCATGAGAAGGGAGGGAGCTGCTAAATGAGCATGGCCTTGGGGTGGGGGGAGTGTGTGATGGAGCAGCTGGCTGTCCATGGGGACCTACAGCACTGCTGGGAGCTCAGTATGCATGTCCTCTGCCCAGACACTCTTCCAAGAAAGTCACAGATTTTTAAAAATTTATATTTTCGGTGTGACTTTCGTGTGTGTGTGTGTGTGTGTGTGACATTTTGTGCAACTCGCTGGATGTCCTATATATCTGGGATAAGCATATGGCAAGATAAATATATTACCATATATATATATACAGTATATATATGGTATGTATGGCTCATCTTCTTCTTAAAAGATCAATTAATAATGTAGGCTATCTGTGAATTCTCAACTGTTGACAATGGCTCAGGTTCTGTCTGTGCTATAGGGCTGATGTAAAGGGACATAGAGTTTCAATGGGACCAATGTCAAGAGGGCGGGGGGGGGGGGGGGGGGGGGTGTGCAAGCAGGCGAGACAGAGCAGTGAGAAATAGGCCAACCCCAGCTGTTAGCCTGCGGGCTAGAGAAGTGGGCCGAAGAGATGTCGATGTGTATCTGTTGAAATAACCACGGGACACTGATAAAACACACACACACACACAAACGCACACACACACACACACGCACGCAAGCACACACACACACACACACTCACTCAAACACGCATACACTACCGTTGCACATAATCGGGGACCAGAGAGTCTTTACGATATGAGGACCTTTTCTCTACCCCCCCCTTTAATATATTTTAGCACACTGACATTCTGTATAATGACAAGTTAGGTAATGTTCCTGTTCTTAACTTACCTCTTGAGGCCGCTACAGTCAATGGGTTCACAGTGGGAGCGATGACTGTACATGTACAGAACTTGGTTGACTAGACCCATCTATGTTCATGCTTAACAGATATGGGTCATTGACCTGCTGACCACTGACCCTATTTACATACAGCTCTTTCACCCACAAAGTCACTATAGGACTCAGCAGGTATCCACTTAAACATGAATCCTGCCCTGGATTCTCCCAGACGGCCAGGGAGAAACATGCACTGCAGGATTAGCCAGGATCGACTGGATAGGGCCGGGCGAGCAAAACCAAGTTTGGACTAAAAGAGAACAGCTTGAAGGCTAATGAGCCATTCTAGTGGAAATCCTCAAAAAAATTAAAATGTGTGCGTCAATCTCATCTTGGCGATGCGCTTAAATGAGTTATAGCCTAATTCCGTCTCAGACTTCTTCTTGGAAAGAAGTCCTACAGGGTCTGTCACTTCAACCAGAATAATAAAGACCAATGTGGGCAATATGTCAAAATTTACCATGTCATGGCATAAGAAGACCACACTAATACAGGTAAAGTGAAGGCAGAATTAGGGTTGAATTCAAAATGTATTATGCATTCAAATGTATGCATGACCCATGTAATATGCACATAGTGTCTTGGGGGGGGGTCAGTTTATCCATAACTAATTCAGGAAGTAGACTTCAAATCCCAGAGAGATCTTGTAGAATTAGGCCAATCATGGTCCCCCTTCCCTCCTTTCAGTTGGGTGAAGTGGGGAGCTGCTATCTAATATGTGTTTAAGGGGAGAATTAAAAATAAATGAAGTAAAGTATCCATAGTTCCCTCTGTCAGTCTCTCTCTCTCTCTCTCTCTCTCTCTCTCTCTCTCTCTCTCTCTCTCTCTCTCTCTCTCTCTCTCTCTCTCTCTCTCTCTCTCGCTTGCTCTTCCTTCCTTCTCATGTACTCAGTGGAGGTTAAATCCTGACCTATAAGAAACGAGGAAGTATACCTCTTTAAACTGCATGCTTATTTAGACCTCAGGCCTTGGGCTGATCATGCATGTATATCTTTCAAATAAACTTGAACATTTTTTTATGGAAATCACAATTGTCCTCTGCATCTAGATTAGTAGTATTCTGTTTAGTTTCAAATGGGGGAAACGCATAGCATAGCAGGAATGATTCTCAGGAGGAATATATCATGTTGAAACAACATGGTGAAATCTGAACAGCCTGCCTTCTTTTAAACGTAGTCACTTAACAGACTTATATCCAAAGAAACGTACTGTGATTTTTTTGCAGATGCATGTCATTAAGGAGCAGGTGTGGGCTAGGGATCTTTCACAAGGATGCCTACAGGTTAGGCTGCAGACATCAGGATTCAAACACAGCGCCTTTCAGCTTTTCCACCATCAGACTAACTGATGTATGTATTCAGCCTTACGTCTAATGTAAAGACTCCGCTTGTGCACACAGGCCTCATGTAAATTCATGAGAAGAGTAAGACACGGCTCTGGTGGTCTCAACATGACGGCTCTCTCTGCGTGTCTTGAGACGCCAAGCGTGCCTCAGAGTAACATCTGAGGCTGAAATAACCTGTTGTTGTTTATGAGTGTTGATTCCCTTGATTCAACTTGAGTGTGAATTTATCTTGACAGATGTGGCCAAACCATTGATCCATTAATTATGAATATTCTGGACCCCCACCTTTCATCCTTCATTGTTCAATCTCCCACAATATAGTGGATCCTATATTCTCACTGTGTGGTTTACAACACAGACAGGAAAATAATTCTGTACATGTATTGACGCTCATCATTCAGATGTTGTGTTTAATAATGAGACAAATGCCCTTCCTTGAAAGTGTGAAACAATCTGATATTTTGCTGTTTCTTGTCCTGCTCCCGGAATAAATAAGAATCCAATCTACTCCAAGTGGATAAATACCATGAATCCTGGCTTGCGGCACAGACTTTTTAATCATAAATATGACTGTCTAGTATAGATACACATCAGTGACTGCACAGTATCTGCTCATCAATCTTTGCTCACTGTTTCGTGTTAGAGAGCCCAGTGATCTGCAACGCAACCAAGTTACAATGATGAACCACAATGTTGTGTGTGCCTCTGTCTCGGTCGTATGACTTGCTATATGAAATTGACTTAACCCGGACTGCTTACTTCACTGGCTTACCCTGAAATTCCACTTTATTGCATTGATAAGCTGAAGTAAATGAACCTGCATGATCTTACTTTACGTCGGACTCTTCGGCCTGGAAAGCATGGTATGTTAGTGAAAGGCACGGCTAAAGCTTTTTATTCAATGTTTCTTTTGCTCCAATTTCAAAAAAAAAAACACAAGCCTGCGCATTATTGGATTTTTGAATGTTTTTGAACACGGTGCTCAACTCAGAAGCTACTGTTTTATATACCTACCATTGTATTTTGCATTTAAAGGTGAGGATAGAGCTTGCTTGTAGAGCTTGGTGCTTACGGTGGGGTTCGGTTGGTGTATACTGCCACTGGAACATGTATGGGACATTTATATTTTAGCACATGAACTGCATGAACTGCACATTTCAACTAGATTGGACTATGCATATTGTATATGCTGTCGATCCTGGTTCTTGGTAATGGTGGCTATATTCTGTATACCCAACTATTGCAGATTTTGTTAACGAATAACGATAACGAAATAAAAACCTCGTAATTAAGTCCTTGTATGTGCAGAACCTGTGTTAAGTCAAAGCTGATTGTTTTGTGGAACTTTAAAATGGGAAAAGCTATTGGCCCACTAATCTTTCATTCAATAACTGTGTGGGAAGGCATGTTGAGGCACAAACCTCAACTGCCATGGGTCAATTCTTAAGAGCTGCAGCAGCAAAATCCTGTGATAAAACTGGCTAATGCACAGATGACACATGTTATGCACAACCTCCTTGCGAAGGAGGTGTGTGGGGGGGGCAGGAAGTCAGGGTCAATGCTGTGACAGAGAATATGACGCAGAGACACTACGACGTCGCTCACCACACACCATCTCTGCAGCTTTTATCACTCACGCCATGTAGCCTGCTGTTAAACAAAGCATTTGTGTTTGTCTTCAGCATCTTGTTTTATATGCATGCATGCAGGTAATTTATTTTTAATATTTACACTTTATTTATGCCTATGCTTTTCACAATTTTTTAAATTGTATACATGTATTTTGTTATGTACTGTCATCGTTTGGTTAAAAATGCTGCGTGTGATTGGATAGTGGGTTTGTTTTGAAGATATGGGCTGCATGAGTTGCAGTGTTTAACTATGATGGTAGAGTAGTAGCTTTGATTAGTACCTGCCTGACTGAGGCCATATGACTATACAACATTATACATTGAGAACGGTGGGCCTGCCTGAAGCATCCTCTGGATGTTTCTCCTTTGACTTATAATAATAATAATAATAATAATAATAATAATAATAATAATTCATTGCATTTATATAGCGCTTTTTAAGACACCCAAAGCGCTTTACATAGTGTGTGTGTGTGTGTGTGTGTGTGTGTGTGGGTGGATATGACATCTCATCCGCTACCAGTGTGTAGCACCCACCTGGGTGATGCACGGCAGCCAGTATGCGCCAGAACGCTCACCACACACTGGCACAGCGGAGAGGTGAGGAATTAAACTATCCAAATAGAGACCAGGGGATGATTAGGTGGCCATGATGGTACAAGAGCCAGGTTGGGAATTTGGCCGGGACACCGGGGTTAGCACCCCTACTCTTGCGATGAGTGCCACGGGATCTTTAGTGACCACAGGGAGTCAGGACCACGGTTTTAACGTCTCATCCGAAAGACGGTGCTCTAGACAGGAGCATTGGGGATCTCACATAGGCCAGAGGGATGAGCACCCCCTACTGGCCCTCCAACACCTCTACCAGCACCAACTCCTCTCCCATCCAAGGATGAACCAGACCAGCCCCGCTTAACTTCCAGAGAAACCAGCAGTGCGAGGCAGGCAGTCATGGTGCTGGCAAGGCTGACTTAAAGGCTCAAACACCAAACGTGTGTGCAGTCATGTATCCAGGGCAACAGCACACCGTGGTACCTCTGTCAGCAGCTCTTAATTCAAGGGCCAAACTTTCCTGTAAAAGGTTAACATCCAACCGGCGGAGGCCGATGCAAAAAACATCACAGGATCCAGGTCAACGGACGGCTCCCTCGCTCTTAACTGATGTGCTCAAGGGGCCATCGGATGAACCACTCCAACCACAGCCTGGCGCACTGCAGTCAAGAGCCCCGCGTTGGCCCTGTAGGGCTGTCGAGGGGCCTCCTCCTCTCCTCTATCTCTGCTATGCTAAGCTGTACGTGTGTGAGCCTCCTCCTCCCGACAACGATGACGTATTACATTTTCATCAGTAGGCAGAGAGTGTGAGCCATACTGTCCATCCACATTGGGAAACACTCACAGGAAAGCAGCTGTGTAAACAGTCACAGTAAATCTTTGAGATGCAGGCTGCCCTTTTCTTTTCACACATTCTATACGTTCGCTTTCTAGCCATATAATGTACCGTATATGTTTGTTAAGTTTCAATTGAACATCATCCCTGTGGGAAAATAAAGGGGCCAACAGTGCAGGTACAAAAACCTTTTGGAAAAAACAGTTCTAGAAAAGGCCAGTAATCTCCCAGCATTTCCCATGAGCTACGTTATACTGTATGTTCCTCTGTTTTGGTTGCAGTGTTTCTTCCACTCAGGGGTTTAACGGAGAGTAAGATAAATGCTGTGGGCATTACAGTAGGTGTTCATGTATCATACTCCATCACACCGCTGAAATAATGTGAATAATAGTGAAATAATCAATCTAATAAATCAATAATCAATAGGCACTCAAATTTGTAAAAAGTACAAGGACAGGAGCAAGCCTGGAAATAGTTGGGCTCATGAACAAATAAACAGATATCATCTACTTACCTCCCATGTCCTGAAACAAATCAATAAAGGGAATCTGATTTCCTCCTGCTTTAGGTTAGATGAATAGTGCGCATTACGCGGCCATGCCGATGAAATTACCAATAGCTATCGGTCTTGATAATATAGTTATCCTGTGTATATATATACATGCAAGGTCTGTGTAGGACAAACAACATCCTCATGAGCATCAGTTGGAGCTGAACTAAAAGAAACACAACACCACCTCTAAATGAGTCAAACGGTTGCAGATTCAGATTGTCCTACGAGACGGCCGTTCTGAAACCATGGGACAGAACAGCCGTTTCCTTGGACTGGCACCTCTATTTGGCAGGAAGTTTACCTGACAAACCGCATGGCCTACGCCCTACAGTGTAACGACAAGCCCCAGATTCCCACCCCCCCCCCCTACCCGCCCCGTATTAGGTTGGGTTTTCATACTGAAATCGCTACAAGGCTGAGCGGCACTAAATGTCAGGCCAGGGAGAGAGACCTCTTATGACAGGCCGCCCGCCATTATCAGCCTTTATCTGCAACCCAGCGCTGATCCCCCCCCACGATACGCCTCGCTAAACGCTCACGCCGGGCGGAAGCGCCATAATCACGGACGTGGACGCGGGCTGTCCTGCTGATATGGATTTCTGCTTTATTGTTCCCTGGCGCTGCACCCGATACGCATCCACCGCAGGACCGCTTATTAAACAGGAGCGGCTGGGGCGCTTCGCTAATGTTCTCAATATGAGGCCCCACTCAGAGCACAGTTTTACCTCCAGTGATGGTGGAGGCTCCCTGTGCAGCCCCCCCTCGCCCCCCCCCCCCCCCCCCCCCCCCCACTCACTCCCTCTCCCATCTCCTCCACATTTTCTTCTCCAGGTACTCTCTTACACTCTCTCTCTCTCTCTCTCTCTCTCTCTCTCTCTCTCTCTCTCTCTCTCTCTCTCTCTCTCTCTCTCTCTCTCTCTCTCTCTCTCTCTCACACACACACACTCTCTCTCTCTCTCTCTCTTAGTTTCTCCTTCCAGAAAATGCCACCACCACTTCATCACTGTTAAAATGAGCGTCAAATATTCTCTCTCACTCTCAAATATTGTATAGAGGCACATTTACATTTACATTTTACCCTAGCTATCCCTGTTGTATACAAGGAATGGGTTAAACGAGCAGTGCTTGAAACTTGTTCTCTGACATCCTTACTGTACCGACAGCGATATGTTGTTGTTTCACTTCTTCTGACAAATGTACTTATCGTAAGTCACTTTGGACAAAAGCGTCTGCTAAATGCCCTAAATGTATATAGGTGTTTATAGGTGGTACTACCCTCCTCCTCCCCCCCCCCCCCCCCCCCCCCAACCTTGCCTCACTTACACACGACACACACACACACACCCTCACCTCCACACGACACCGTGAATAAACCTGGGCCCAAGTGGCCCTTTATCAGCCAAGTGCATCCACTAAAAACTTAGTTAATGACGTTAAGGATGCCTTTGGTAATAATAAAAGGAGCCTTTGTATATAAAGCTGCTGGGACGTCCTCAGGTCCAGGTAATGTTATGTTGTGACCCAGAAACTAAAGCCACAGAAGGTGCTGGACAGATCCGCATGCCCTCATTTGTCTTGATATGGATTTAAAGAAACCTCTTACCCTTCATACCTCTTTAATTCACTCACTTCTCATCTCCTTCATCATCAATACCGGCCCTCGCTCAGGCGGACCGACCTCCTGGCACAAATACATTACAAGCCCTGTTCTGTGGCTGAGGAATGACCATTAAATAGGTACGAGTGAATATGACCAAATAAATAAATAAATGATTCAAACGGTGTCTGTGGGTGCAAGCCCTGGCTGGGTGTGCTGGAGAGAGAGAGAGAGAGAGAGAGAGAGAGAGAGAGAGAGAGAGAGAGAGAGAGAGAGAGAGAGAGAGAGAGGAAGAGAGGAAGAGAGAGAGAGAGAGGAAGAGAGGAAGAGAGAGAGAGAGATGTTAGAAGTGGTGGGTATAGAGAGAGAGAGAGAGAGAGAGAGAGAGAGAGAGAGGAAGAGAGAGAGAGAGATGTTAGAAGTGGTGGGTATAGAGAGAGAGAGAGAGAGAGAGAGAGAGAGAGAGAGGTGGTGGAGAGAGAGAGAGCGCGAGAGAGAGAGCGCGCGCGAGAGAGAGCGAGAGTTGGTGGAAAGAGACAGGAGGGTCAGGGTAGACAGAGGAGGTCGGGTCGTGGCTCGTCAGAGGTGACCTCTCTGTGTCTCTGATTGATCACCCTGACCCGGTGGCATTCAGAACCGTCTCCGAAAAACACAACCCTCCCGCTAGCAGCCTCGGGATGCGGCCCCAAGAGAGGGCACACACACACCCATTAATCTCAATGCCGCCGCCGTGGCCGGGGGCCGCTACAATGGACACTCCATCTCGACCACAAATACTAAACTCCATCACTCCTCCTTGGTCACCATCCTTTTTACCCACAAGCCACCGCTCACTCTCTCTAAACTGGCAGAAAACAAACCTTGTGTAAAGAATAGGGAACGTTCAAAATGAGAAAGAGCCTAGTCGCTCCCCAATGCCATGTGGCTAGTACACTTTCGTAGGTTTTGTAAATGAGGTAAATGAACAAGTTGTGTTTATTTGCCAGAACAACAAAACAACAGGGATAAGCGGTTGATGTTGTTGTTTTGCTGGCAGCTGGGTTTGCTGAGAAAGCGTGACTCACTGAAAGGACACACACATCATTTGCATGGACACCACTGACAAATGAACTTTCAGAATTCTCTCTACACCTTCTCTTTTCAAGATGTTAACATTTTGGGAAAAGGTTAATGTTTGGTGATTGACATATATTTCATTTCAGTGCACCAAAAATAAGAAAAAAAGGCATCAAAACACAACTCAAAGCGAGATTCTAAAAAATGTTTGTGAAGCCATGCTGTGGCGATTATCTGACTACTAATGATGATGGATCAGTCTGAATCCATGGGAATACTCCAAGCAGTTTATTCCGGTTATTATGTCCACAAAACCAATGGCTTACTCAGCACTCCTGCTCTAGTAAATAAACCAATAGATGTTGGGTTATATAATATGTGTCATAATTATATTTCAAGTAACTCAATAATAAACCCACTCAATTAAATGTCGATGTCCTCTTCATCATCATGTGCTGCTTTTTCAGGGAGCCTTTTAGAGTGTGAGCCTTTGACACTTGACCTGTGTTTCCCCCTACAACCTAACCTAACCTTGCAGAACGTTTTCAATGTGAGTATAATCCTGGTCCATGGTTTAAAAGTTATGAAATGCTTGGTATCAAAGGTATGTTGGTGAGCTCTCCAGATCTGCAGGAACATCTTACGGGTCAAATTACCTCATGGACTTTTTGTTTGTCTTTTTGGCCGACCCTGCAAAGGACCATTGAATTACCTTCATATGAAAAGCAGCGCATGTGCACATGCATTGTCGAAGCCAGCTATCAGCTCATCACAGAATAAATGACATTTATGCATGCTGACATTTATCCGGGCTCGAAGGAGTTAACAAATCAAGTTTATCAGAGCCTTGAATGAATTACCGTTTCCTTAATCTTTTTTTCCCCCCCTCTTCTTCTTCCTTCCTCACATCTCCCCAAGAAACCTTGGCCCTCCGATAAGATCTCTGTAGCAGTGACTTGGGACAGGCGAGGATGAATCGTGCCACGGGGCCACGTCATTGTTATCTGCCTTCCTCAAGGTGGCTGACTCTACCTTCATCTTACGGGGAAATTAAATGGAACACAGATCTGTAATGTCAAATACACCACCACTCTTTTACGTCGGTGGGCGCAACCGCCGCAAGGGCATGCACACGCCGGTCCGTCTCCGCCCGCCAGACACCGGTTGTTGTTGTGCGTTCATGTTGTATGGGGATGACGGCGAGGAAACATTGAATGTCTCTCTTTAACTCGTTCTCTCACTCTATGCCTCTGTCTGTCTCTCTCTCTCTCTCTCTCTGTCTCTCTGTCTCTCTCTCTCTCTCTCTGAACCACCAATAGCCGCATTTCTAAAGGCATTGTTAAAAACATGTTCTGGAATTGTATTTGTTTTCCCTCAAGCCTCAATGCGTGTGTTGTGCTATTTCTGATATCATGGATTTCACTCCAGGAAGGCCATTAAGAAGTTATTTCATTTTTTTCTTTTTTACTGTTGTACATCTCGATCTCGCCTTATCCGTTCGCTGACAACAACAACAAAAAATAGCCATGGAAAACACAAAAACTAATAAAAACCATAATGATTTTCCTTAGACCATCTGGGAGAGCTGCATCAACATTTCCGGGGATGATCAACCAAAGTCCTGGGGTATCCAGGGAGACATGACAACGCGCCGGGCAAACCGCTGCACAAGCAGGAAGAGTGTGCAGGTAAGTGCTGCAAATGGCTCACTCGGATACCTGGCCAGAAAGAAATGAGTTTCACAACAATGGTCGATCAAATCCAAAGCTTCATTTCTGTCATTTCCCACCGGTCCACTGCGTCACGGCCGCGGGAGTTATGCTGCAATGCAGGTTTCAGCTGTGGGTGCTGAGAGACATAAAATGTAAACACACACACACAGGTCAAATGTCTGTTGAGAGACTAGGGAATGGAGAGAAAGAATAAATACACCCTGGGATTACGTTTTTCTTTGTTCATGATTTTATTATGGCTTTTGAATTTTGAATCTTATGAATTTTGTCACGGCTTGCGCAGGGAGAGGAATCCAAATTCAGAGATCATGCTCGGGTAGGCACAAAAGGAAGCTTTATGTTGTGAAAACAGGCAGACAGAAACAAACTTACAACAAAAAAGGAACTGATAAACTGGGTCAGAAACTAGGGAACTCAAATACATCGAACACAGGTGACCAGAATTGCGAATAACACAGGTCTCAAACATTACACTAACGACATAAAGGAAAGAAACAGGTAGTTATTGGTGTTGGGGCAGGACTGTTACAGTACTCCCCCTCAAGAAACACCTCCTGGCGTTCCTCCAGGCTGTGGTGGAGGCACTGCTGCAACGCCAGGCTGTGGTGGAGACCGGTCAGGTTCAGAGCTAGGCACCTCAGGCTCAGAGCTAGCCAGGTCAGGTTCGGGAACATGGCTAGGCGGGTCAGGAACATGGCTAGGCAGTTCAGGAACAGGGCTAGCCAGCTCAGGCCTGGGAACAGGGCTATGAAGGTCAGGAACAGGGATGGGAAGGTCAGGAACAGGGCTAGCCAGCTAGGTAGCTGGGGAGCGAAGCTGAGTAGCTGGGAAGCAAGTGCTTCTGAGTCCTCTCCAGGATACTGCCCATGAGGCGCATTTGTTTGCAACAAAGTAAACTGTTTGTTCACCACACTCATTGTTTTGAGCTCTTAATAAATTGCATTTCCCACTTCTCTTCTATGGTCTGTTTTCAACAACTTGAACAAAAAGATGCTGTCAAAGGCCCATGAGGGGCCAATGGGACCTGGGACTCACATCCACCCTGCACTTGGCCATTGACAAGCTGCATGCCAAACCATTAACAACTAGAACAGCCATAGAGAGGGGCTCCTGTCAGTGCTGGGCCCTTGAAATCGTCCCCCCCCCCCTTACGGCACCCCTGATGGTATTGCACAAAACAGCTTTGCAGTACATCGGCTTTAAGGATTGTTTTCCAAAACACATAGAGATTATATGCTGAATCGTTTGAAACCACTGCACACACAAAAAGATAGATAGCTATCCCAGACCAGGGTCTGCCTTTATCACACTTGAAGATCAACACAAATATCAACACAAATCCATTCATTGCTGTGAGAGGCTGGCAGGGACAAACAGGGACTGTCGCTGCTGGCCTGTGGCATAATTGTAAACTCACCGATGGATTGGAGCGACACTGAGCTGATGTATTCCTAAATGTACCAGAATTGTACAAGAGCAGTGAGGGGTTCCCTACTATGATATGATATGATAGGCCTATCATTTATAGTTAATTTGTATTGTTTTTTAATTGTATTTTATAATTCCTAACTCAACAACACACTCATTATGCCAACTATAAATGTGATAAGTAACTTTTATGGAACAGACAGCTGGACTCAGGAAATACGGTTGCTACGCTTTCCTTGATATCTGTCGCCATCTAGTGGTTATACTGGGTATGTGCCAGTTATTTCATTAAGTATTTAGTGAAAAAGGGAGACTATTGTATTATTTCTCATTTCACCTTCAAAAATTAATTAGGCCTATATCAAAAAGGTATGACTTGTGGAATATGAATGCCAACACCAACCATGTAAAGAAACACTATACTGCGCCTCTCTGTTGGACCCTAAACCGGTTCTTTGTCTAGACCCACTAATGCCCACATGGTTAATATGCGAAGAAAAGCCGACAGGATAATATCCCCTTTTCACAGAGCAGGCATCATCGCAGGACAAACACAGCAGTGTCGCTCATACCAGTCTCACGTTCAGTGCCAGGGGGCACGGGTAGTGAGACTGGTGATGAGGATGCGCATTGACCACGTGCGCAGGTCCATCGAGAGACCGCGGGCCTGAGCGACACCCGGGTCTGTCCTATGGCCTCTGTGAACGAGTGTGGCGTCAAAACAATTTGTCTTTCACAAACTACGCGACAATTTGTCTTTCACAAACGGTGTGTGTGTGTGTGTGTGTGTGTGTCCACAAAACCAATGGCTTACTCAGCACCCCTACACACACACACACACACACACACACACACACACACACATACACATACACACACACACACACACACAACAACATGAGAGACATGTTCAACAGTGGTATATTATAACACCTGTTGGTTTGGATGACGCCAGGCCACACGTGTTTCAATGTGATGTGACGGGCTATTGGTCAAATATAGGCCTATATAGTTCTGTTAGTAGGCCTATTCTGTTAGTAATCTTATTTTAAAAGAGACTTAAAAATAATGTTATGGCAATTCATTGATGATTTAAGTACAGTCCTATAACTAGGCGTACTCTGCCCAGTTTATTTATTTTAACGTTGGCGAAATGTCAAGGCTACTATTGACATGGCTGCAATTTAACAACACAATATGTGAAGGCCTATCTAATGGCTATAGATAGATAAAAAGAGGGAAGGAAGGATACAAATGTTCAAATGTTATACATCACGTAGCCTATTCGTGATGACGTGACTTAAACACGTTTATTGTGCAGCAGGACACACCGTGGGTTAGACTGGGCTTCCCATGGTAATTGATCAGAATACAATTTACCTAGCCATCTATAAATAACTTCTTATAAAACACCTCAACCAATGAACTTGACATTGGCATCGCTTCCAGGTTCTTCATTTACTGCAAGATAGTTTATGTTCGTCTTCGTATCCATACGCCGTAAATCCAGCCGGCTAAATGGTTTATAATAGGTCTGCTGGTTCCGCTGTCCGACGCGAACTTCACTGGCAGCGTTTCCATCTCCCGCCGCCAGAGGGCGCCCGTGTTGAATATATGCTGCTCAGAAACTTCAGACTTCATAGACAACCGCCACCACACTTCCTCTGTTGCTTATCTCTCTCTCAAAAAAACAAAAAAACATATATATAGCCTATATATATATATTAATATATCTCCATTACTAAAACGTGGGTGATTAACTTTTTAATTGAATTACTGAGTAAATTAAATTTAAAAAAAATACATAGCCTAATCAAGACTTTTTGGTCTAATTTCAGGCCAAGTTGTATAGCTACAGGTCTGTGAATGTAGCCTATGGGCTAAGGCTTCACTAGAGCATTATGTTTGCCTTATTTTAGTTCGACCGCGAAACCTTTATAGGCTAATGAGAAATATTAGGTTAATATACAGAGATAATAATAGTGATAATAGTGTCGCCAGACCGTGGTTAAGTGACATAGAAAATAAATTGATAGGCCTACCCTTATTATTAATATTTCATATGAATATAAGTAGCCTATTATTATTAGGCCTAGTCATAGATGATATGATATGATGCCTTGTATGTTGAATAAATTACCGTAGGCCTATATGTTGTAGTTTCTTTCTTCTTCTTTTTTATCAATGTAGGCTCTTATTTGTAAAATGCATATCAGTCTGTTTACTTCCTAAATTAAGGACGATATCCATCTTACGTCCTTAGTCCAATGATTTAGCAGCCTATCAAAAAACTCGCCGCTGTCCTTATTAATAGCCTAAGTGATACCTAGTTTTTATTTATTTATTAATTAGTAATATTTAAAGTGACTAATTTAATGTATCTTGATAATAAAGTATGAAACAGAGTCCTATCGTTTTCATATAGCAACGTTGTCGTTTTTTTTAAAAGCGTCCATGTGGCAGATAAAAGAGACATTTCTATCAGAGACAAGCGAGGCCACAGTAACCTCGCACTTATAATGGTACACATAAATAACATGTAGGCTATGTATTTATTTATTTACTTATTTAGGCCTATTTATTTATGTATGCTCATTTATTTTGTTGTTTTTAGACACACGTTATAGGCCATGTGTTTTAAAAACAACCCAGGCAATGAGAGAAATCATTGTAGTCCTACACTGGACGACATTTAACAGGAATAAACAAAAAAATGTTTTTAAAAAAACAAAACCATGAATGACTTCCCTCGGAAAGCCTTTTTAAAATCAACATTCATTCCCAGTGATCAAATGGGCAGCGAGGTGCATTTGCTGCGGACTCTCCGGTGCTTACGTGGTCATATTTCACCCTTAACGTCCCAGCATCTCCATAAAATATTACAGCACTCACTGTGATGACGCCCGCAGACCGGCGCTTTTGTCCGACTATACGGTGCGCCTTTAATAATGCCATTTATCACAAACCTGGGGGTGATTCTAATCAAATAAAGCCACGCCGGCTGTATATGCGCCCTATCATTTAGGGAGAGTCATTTGGACACATGCTATCTCTTATCCATCCTATTCACTATATAGGCCTACACACACATACAGGGACTGCATGTGGGACGGTTGAAAACACACCCGGCCGTATAAAAGTGAAGACAACTATTTGAGGGAAAAAAGCTTGTTTTTTGTTGGGCAAAAAATAATGGTTGCATTTGAAATGTAGGCTAACCTGCCCTGAAGTAGGCTAGTCTAACATGATGAATCCTAAAGGCCTTTCCGCAGAATTAGTAGGCTATTTATTTATGTACTGAGCCCCTGTTTAAAGTAGGCCTAAAGCAAAATTATAATTGTGTTAATAATAATTAATTTTGTTTAAGCCAATAAAATATAGGCCTACGGTAGGCAAATAATTCGGCCATAATAGACTAAATAAAGCGAATAATAGGCCTATTTATTAGCGACATAAATAAAATAAACAGCGTGTTATTTTAGTAATCCGTAGCTACTGATCTGTGTTCAGTCTTATCTCCGGTCTTCATCCCATCGTTAGAAACAACGGAACCATCCCTCAGCCTCGCTGTCCGTATCCAATTTAATATACTTACATTGTCAGCGGTAATGGCTTATAATGTAAATATATCTTTTTGTCAGATCTCGAAACAATGATTTCTACAGTATGCGACGCGTCATTAGCGGGAGTGCAATAAGACCTTAATAGACTGTGGCTTTTTGTCCGCGGGACGCACATGCAAATGAGCTCCGCGCGCCGTCCTCCAATCAGGGCGCCGGCTCACTCAGCGTCAGCCAATGGGCGAGGAGCTCGCGCAAGGCGGCCGCGCGGTTATCAGCGCATCCGGGCTTCAAGTCGGTGCGCACAGCAAGTGGGAGTCAATTTACCCAGAAAGACGAGACCCTTATGGTCACCATCACCACACACACACACACACACACACACGCACACACTCACACACACACATCATCATCATCATCACCAGGTTGTTGTTGGGACTTCCGAGAGGACTCCTTCGCCGTGGACCCATGCGGACCCCCCCACCACCACCACCACGACCACCACCACCACACAGGCTAGTGGCGACACCCACGACGACCCTCCACCTCCACCCACCCACCCCACCCACCCTACTCCCCCGCGCGGCGCGCGGCTGACGACACACACGGAGACTCGCTTTTGAACCCCCCCCCCCCCCCCCCCCCCATCCGTAGAGAAGTAACAACCGGTCCCGAGAAGTTAGTCCTCCAGTTTGTTCCTCCTGATCTCTCCTCCGGGGGGATACCTTTTGGAAAAAGACAGTTTTTGTAAAGACAGTTTTTGGAAAGACAGTCGGGAAAAGCGTTGCCCCCCCCACCACCCATCATCTCGTCCGCGCAATCCCTCCGGCTGAGCAGCATTTTCTTCAAATTCATCAGTTGAATTTTGCTCCTTTTTTTTGGTGCTTTCTTTTTGTTGTTGTTGTTGTTGCTGAACATATATATATATATAAAGGCCATCTATCCGGGAGGGAAATTGTTCGGTTCATGTCCACAAATGTTAGCGGTTGGGCAGATGGACGGTAACCGGCAGCAGAGCGCCTTCGTCCTGGGCAGCGCGCCGCTCGCCGCGCTGCACAACATGACGGAGATGAAGACGTCGCTGTTCCCCTACACGCTGCAGACCTGCGGCCCCGCGGGGGGCTTCAAGACGGCGGGGGCCCCGCAGGGTCCGCCGGGGCCGCCGCCGCAGCTCACCTGCGCGGCTCTGAACTCGCACCTGCAGCTGGGCACGCCGCACGGAATTAGCGACATCCTGGGCCGGTCGCCCATCGCCGCCGCCGCCGCCGGCCACCAGATCCTCGCCGGCTTCCCGCGGATCAACGGGCTGGCGGCGGCGGCGGCCGCCGGGATGTACTTCAACCCGGCCGCCGTGTCGCGGTACCCCAAGCCCCTCACGGAGCTGCCCGGCAGGGCGCCCATTTTCTGGCCCGGAGTCATGCAGGGCAACCCCTGGAGGGACCCCAGGGTGCCGTGTCCAAGTAAGTTGTCTCCCCCTTTTGCGTCCCCCCTTTTTGGGGCTGAAAGCCCCCACAGAGAAATCATCTTAGGTGGCTTTTTTTTTTTTTGACTCAACCAATTGTGTTTCATTGTGTTTTATTGAACGGGTTTACTTTTTTCCTGCAGCCTGTATGCGATTATGTGTCTATTTTGTGTACAAAATTAAAGTCCAACTTATCCCGAAACGTCCCTCTGCACGCCCACAAAAAAGGGTCCCTTGTAAAACGGATGCGGTTGGCCCCTATTTAAACAGCCCTTTAAGTGGCCGTGCTGCTGTTGTTTCCGTGAGGCAAAAGTGTGTGACCACCATCTTTGTTGTATCTCGTGTTCAGCCCAGGCCGGCATGATGCTGGACAAGGACGGCAAGAAGAAGCACTCCAGGCCCACTTTCTCTGGACAGCAGATTTTCGCACTGGAGAAAACTTTTGAGCAGACTAAATACCTGGCCGGCCCAGAGAGGGCTCGCCTGGCCTACTCCCTAGGGATGACAGAGAGCCAAGTGAAGGTAGGCATCCCCAGCAGGTCATGTGTTGTTGTTGTGGTGGTGTGGTGGTGGTGGTTGTGATTGATTCACATTATATTTAGCTATTCTACGTTTAGAACAACAGGCTACAGGTTATTATTATTTCATCTGTATACGAACTAGTACAACTATTTGTGTTAAGACACTGTGTTATTAAAAAGTATACTGTGTGTGTGCGTGTGTTTGTGTGCATGTGTGTGTGTGTGTGTGTGTGTGTGTGTGCATGTGCGTGTGTTGTGATTGTTTATTTGGTGTAATGTGCGTTTGTATTGTATTTCCCCTAAGACCTCCCTTTGATGTGGAGCAGGGATGGAAATGTAGGATATGTTTAGTTTCACAGGCCTGAAATGGCACATGTTATGTTTTGCAAAACTTTCGTTGCTCACTCTTACTCATTTAGCTTTACCCCACCCAATTCGTTGTTTTTATTATTTTTAGGCTATTATTATTATTGTTATTATTATCGTTATTATTATTATTATTATTGTTATTGTTATTATTATTATTATCGTTATTATTATAGTGATCATCATTATTATGATTATCATCATTATTATCATCCTCATCATCATCGCTCCAGGCCTATAATATTATGGGTTATGTTTAGAGTGAGGGTCTGTTCACATTATATTTAGCTATTCTACGTTTAGAACAACAGGCTACAGGTTATTATTATTTCATCTGTATACGAACTAGTACAACTATTTGTGTTAAGACACTGTGTTATTAAAAAGTATACTGTGTGTGTGCGTGTGTTTGTGTGCATGTGTGTGTGTGTGTGTGCATGTGCGTGTGTTTGTATGTATGTGTGTGTGTGTGCGTGCATGTGTGTATGTGTGTGTGCGTGTGTTTGTGCATGTGCGTGTGTGTGTTCATGTGCGTGCATAGTGCATCCCTCCTCCTAACTCCTCCTCATCTCTCTCCTGCACCACAGGTGTGGTTCCAGAACCGGCGGACCAAGTGGCGGAAGAGGCACGCCGCGGAGATGGCCACGGCCAAGAAGAAGCACGACTCCGAGACGGAGAAGATGAAGGAGAGCTCGGACAACGAGGAGGACGACGAGTACAACAAGCCCCTGGACCCCAACTCCGACGACGAGAAAATAACGAGACTGCTCAAAAAGCACAAGGCCACGAACCTCGCCCTCATCAGCCCCTGCAGCAACAGCTCGGACACCTTGTGATGCGGGCGGCGCTGTGCGATGGCGGCGGGCGGGTCTGTGCAACAGAGACGCACTGGAGGATGCTTGAAAAGCTCGTTGAACCAGGGTATCCCTCCGATTGTGGAGCCAGGGAGAGAGAAATGGCGCTGGGGGTGAGGGAAGAGGGAAGGGGATGGGGGGGGGGGGGGGGGGGAGTGGGGGTGAGGGAAGGGGATGGGGGGGGATTGGTGTTGTAGCCTATAAAGACGGAAAATTGTAAGTGAGATGTATATATTTTTTACCGAGTAAGTTATGTTGTTAAAACCGATGGAAACAAAAAAAAAAACACAAAACAAAACGTGGCAGCCCTTCTTCTCCCGCAATGCCGATGCGCTTATCCCCCCCCCCCCCCCCCCCCCCCCCAGTGCCCTGCTTGGTTTGGTTATCGCAGAGTAGCCTAATATTGCCCGTTTTTGGTTTTTCTCTCCACGTTTTTTTTTTGCTATTCTAAATTCAATACTGGCACACAATGAATAGACGCAAATGTTGTAAATAATATTGTAAAAAGCTTGTTTTAACGACGTCACCCTACACACGTTTTCCTTTAATCATTTAATGGAGTTTATGTTTTTACCTCATCAGACCGAAATAGAAACCTGGACACTTGTTTATGTTGGAAAAGAGAGAGTATTATTGCTTCCGCCAAGGTTATAGGAAGAAAAAAACACTTTGTATTATGAATAAATTATTTAACAAGCATTTTTTGATATTTTTGATTTCTAACGGTCTAATTGAAGCCAAAAACACATTTATAAAATATCATGGCCCATAATGAGCAAAAATAACTAGAAGGGATCTTCCCAATGACTAAAACTAGACAGGTCTAGTGGATGATGCACTCCACTTCATAACGAAATAGGCCTGCTGGTTGGACCTTTACAATGTTTTTTATTTATTTATAAATATTTCAACATTAATATGCATGAAATTGGCCTACACATATTGAGGCTACGTGTAGGCCCATGAGGGTGAATTTGAAGTGGTATTAGGCATATACTATTCATTTCCAAATAGCCCATTTAGGCCTGTATTTCTATGTGTCAACGGAACAATTAAACTAAGCCTTTACTCCATTACTAGACCCTAAATCAGGATATTTATAAAACAGGCCTCATGGCATCTGCACAAATCTGAACCACATGTCATTATCAGCTTGCTTTAGCATTTAATTTCAATTTGGGTTAAATAGCCGGTCAGAGATAAAACTTTAACTAGGGTCGTTAAAATGGTTAAAATCTGCCATTTGGCATTTTACTTTACCTCTTGTTTTACTCGGCCAATAAACAATTATAAACGTGTAAACAGCAGCCGCCGGGCCTCCGCTTCCCAGGGAGCGGTCTTAACAGCCATGTTGTTGGGCCTGTTGGGCCCACGTCGGAATAAAGACCCGTTTACGGGACCATTTAACAACGGGACTTCATACAACACGGTGAATAGCTGAGCGACGTTGAAACTTTTTGGTGGGCATCCTAGGTGTGTTGAACGGTGCAACAGAGAGGACCAGCAGCCATGGTGGAGATCTAATGGTTTTATTGCTTGAGAAGTGCATGGCCGACAGTAGAGGATGGACCACAGCTGCATCTCTATCTGCGGTACAGGAGGAGTGAAGGACTACAGCGGCTGCTCCCAGCAGCATCAGGACCGGGAGCGGTAAAACAAGCAGTTCTGAACCGTAGGCCTTACCGTCAACACAACAGACATATTGCGACAGGCACACACAGAAAACAAAAAAACCCAATAATAATAATTTTCATTTGCGGTGATTTAGGCTAGATGGAAAAATAGACACAAAAAAAATAAAAATAAAAAAATAAATCAAGGATCAATGTAACGGAGAGTCTGTAGTGTAGTAGCCTAAATTAAGTCCATATAAGAAACGTTTGCGTTTTATCAACAGTCCTAATAGCCGTTTAATGCTCACACGACCAATGAAGGAGGGCTGTCCAAGGCTACATACAAAATTGAAAAGCATTTTCTCCTGGTTTCCCCCCGCATTTAGCGTTGTTATTTAACAATTTATAATCAAAAAAAAAAAACCTTTATCCATTCGACTTAAGTATTTTATGACAATTCTTACACACTTCATTTTCTGTGTACAATACTTGGCACCATAATGCAGTAACAAAAATAAACAAACAACCGTTTACATTTTAAGGATACCCAAGCCTATGTAAAATATCACATTTAGAACCATAATAGGCTACGTAGAAATAAGTTAGAGTAATAATAATAATAATAATAATAATAGTGAGATAACGTGAGACTGCTATGTGTGAAATATTATCTTATATACTTGCATGGTCTATGGCACTGCTTAAAACATTCTTGGATAGGCTATAAATCATGTTGGCTGAAAAGTTTCCTTTTCTCCCTCTCTCTCTCCCATTCTCCCCCTGCCTCGCTCTACCACTTTGTAATGACTATTCAAAGGTCACTGTGGCCGAGGGGAGCTCCCTGCACCGCCCCAGCCCACCATGTCTCTATATACCTTCCGCATAACAATTTTGGTAATAATTATAAATTATATCTCTTTTTAAAAAGTACAGTATATAAAATGAGACTCAAACTGATGTGTCAGGCATGGCAGTGTTGTGTGCACACAACAACAACGACGACGACAACGACAACGACGACAGCAATTCAAACTCAAAAATAACAATACAATTAAAAAAAAGGAACAAAACAAAAAAAAACCGTTGATCGGCTATTTTAACTCAAAAACATTCTCAATCCTAACAAAAGGGACCAGGAAGATTGGTCAGAGAGAAAAAAAGCACTTAAAAACTATGTTATACTGTCCCGTGTACAAATAAACCTAGCAATATAGACATACAACTTTTTTTGCATTGCACTTTTTTTTCTTTTGTTTAAACACCTTAGATACTGAACGGGATTGCAGCTCCTATGCGTAGAGGCATACCTTAAAGAACAAAAGAAGTAGGATCTAAAATAACCATGGAGTGGGTAGTGGCTCCACTTAGAGTTTTGGCAAGGAGGTTACGACATGAAAAAAAACAAAAAAAGAGTCTGTCCGTCCATCTGTATATATATATATTTTTTAAATATATAGATAATATAGATGTGTGTTTTTCTTTTAAGGGAATGGGGTTGCATGGCAACAGTGAGGTCAGCGATGTGTGTGTGTGTGTGTAGTCTGGAGCCAGGCTGGCGGGGTGGCTAGTCCACATTCTCAGGGTGCTGCTTGTGTGGAGGAAGAAACACGAGCAACAGCTCAACCTGCTCAGCACTGCTGGACAAGTTAGTGTTGGCTCTTTTTGTTGGTGTGTGTGTGTGTGTGTGTCTGCGTTCTGTGTTTCTGTGCTTTTGTGTGTGTGTGTGTATATATGTGAGAGAGAATGTGTGTGAGTGTGTGTGCGTGTGTGAGTGTGTGTGTGTGTGTGTGTGAGTGTGTGTGCGTGTGTGTGTGTGTGCATGTTGTTGCTTCCTCCTGGGTTCTCACAGAGGCGCTTCACGGCATATCTTCTCCTTTTGGCACCATTTCCCTGCCAAAATGGGCAAATAAAAGGTTTTTATTTCCAAATGTCGTAGATTCGCAACAAAACAAACAAATTAACATTGTAGTGCATAATAAACAGAGTGTTCAGAGTGTGTCATTTTGTACAGTTTGTCAGCAAAGTAGTGAGGATGGATAAAATAAAACCATGATTAACTTCATTTTTGCAACACAAATGCAAATTGACTCCAAGAGCCAAATGAGCGATTTGTGGAACATACCTTTTTAAAAATATAGAAAATGAATGAATATTGTCAGGATGTTGAAAAATAAATACATGAAATGAAAGAAAGGCAAAGAGGTGTAAAGAAAGAAAAATAAATGATATTTACCACGACATCACTGCACCACACAACACTTGTGCTTATTTGCATTAGGTTTACCTGCCCCCGGTGCTATTCGGAAGGACAGGAAAACAGGCTGGAGGGGAGAGAGACATAAGGAAAGAGAGCGAGAGAGAGAGAGAGAAATCCACAAAGTTACTAAACAGCTTCACACACACACACACACACACACACACACACACACACACACGGCGTAAACGTGTGTTAAAGAGCTAAATGCAATGCTCTCTGGGACCAGAGCAAGTGGATGTGGGCTTCTATAGACACACGCATGCACAAACACACACGCGCACACACACACACACACACACACACACTTTCAGGGCACCTATGACACACAGGTTAAACTCACACACCAGACGGGGGCGTTCTCCCCCCTGGGTGCTAACTACATCCTACATTTCTTTAGACATAGCCGCCGGGGGATTGTAGCGGCAACGTGTTGATCTCAACCCCGCCAGCCTGGGGGGTCACATGACACACACCCGCTACAGTGTCAGTGCCACACCACGGCCGCCATGAAAGCTACGCCAGGGCCGGCGGGTTCCCAGCGACCCCCGAGCACCGACACCCCCCCCCCCCCCCCACCACCAGGTTTTAAAGAGTCCTCTCACAGCCAGACAACTCTCTCTCTCTACGGCTCACGTCTGACAGCATTGGAGCCACTGTGTTAAAAGCACTGTGTTAGACACACTCGGTGTAATGGACAACACAATAGTATAGTGTAAAACAAACTAATGTAGAAAAATAACGAACAATTTGGATGAATGTTCATTCCTCAGCCTTGAATTAAAAGGAAATGATACATTTCATTACAAATAATTATCATACATAACGCTGATGCAATGATTATATTTATCCCATTTATCCATGTTTTAACCTGTTCATTTGAATATGAGAAAATAACATCGACTGCAATTGTGTGATTTCACTCGAAAAGATCGAAAACTATAAACTCACATTTTCTGAGAATAATATCGCAATTATTTTTTGGGGGTGAATTTAAAGTGACAGTGCACCTGAGACCTCAGACGTACAGACACGCACAACACAACACAAAACAACAAGCAGGCACTGAGGGCCCCTGGAGTTACCTTGTGGTCCCCCATGCACACATTGGGCCCTATGTTATCGTACACTATTGACTTCTCCTCGTTTTCAGGCTGCGGAGAGACAAAAAGAAAGACACAGGCCAGTTAGGCAATTTGAGGAGAAAACAGTAACATAATAATAAAACAAGTTGAATCAAAACATTGTTATATTGTTAAAGGTCTACATACAAACAATCTCCAACCCATAACCATACGGTGCATTACACAATATTGATCAATTATCATTCATCGTGCCAATTTGAAAGATGACTAAGGTGATGACTAACAACAATAACTGCTGATTACGTTGTCTGGACTGGAGTCTGAATTTAAAAAAAAACTATGTTGCAACATACTGTGTGTGACAAATGACAAGATTATATCTTTTTGTTGGTGGGCTACTGTGTGCGAAAGAGACTTTGAGAAACTGGAGTTTGGCGTTAGTTCATCTGGCTGAAAAGTGGAAGCATTACTTTGCATAAATATGACTGATATTAACTGATGAATTACTGCATTACACATGTGCTGGCTGTGAACACCTGCTACTGTGTGCTCTGACTCGGTCATGGTAATATGTAATTCATGCTTCACTGTTTAATCATTAGGATTAAACAGTGCCATTAGGAAGCACTAGGCCATTAGAAACGTGCACTTTGTTGTGTATTGAAGAAATGTTACTGCGAATCATACAGGCATGGATAGCAGGATTATTGATGACTAAGTACACACAATAGGCCATGGTTTATATTGGGGGTTTTAAGATAACAAATAGTCTGTTGTCTGTGATCAGATCCCTGCTTTAGGCCGCATAGTCTCAAAGCTGTTAAGAGTATGAAATCCCTTTCAGAGTTAACAAGTGAAAAAACAGATTAATTGACAATAACTCCAATAATGCACAATAAATGGGCTGGAAGATAATTACGGTGCTGAAATTAAGAAGTCTCCAGGGCTATACAAAGATTAAGCTTGAGACACCATCTATTTCCTCTCTCAACCATGCGCCTTGACATGAGCTCATAATATTTGCAAGTACATTTTTCATGTGGACTGGCATATTCTCAGAGAGGTTGATGGAACACACATTATAGTAAAAATGCATCGCGTTGATCTGCAGGTGAACTCAAATTAAACAAACTGACAGGTGGGCAAACGTAAATTTGTCACAGAGACTTTAATTTACAAGGCTGACACACGACACAGACCTAGAACCAACCCGCTGTAAAAGCACATTCAATTGCAATGATTCATGAGTCTCTCGTTGCGAAAGTTTGACGCTACGCCCTTTTCCGCTGTGACGCATTTCTAATATTTCCCTGTATTAGAAATCATCAAGTGAAGTCGTAAAGACGAAAGCGGTGGGCTGAGTTGAATCAAATTGAATAAAAACACAGAGGAGACGTTTGTTATGCGCTCAACGAAGAGAAGAGGAGGGCTTGTAGTCATTTACAAAGACCATTTGCCGGAAGACCAAAAACACCCCCCCCCCCCCCCCCCCCCGGCGTGATCTGTGAGCGCCTGTCGACAAGAATCAGGTTCCAATATCACTACTGGCAGCGCCCGCAGGACCGCTACCCACAGAGACATGAATCTGGAGGACCGCCATATAAATCATACATCTCTGGTTGAACTAAAGACTTTTTAAACAGCCAGCCAGCCTGCACACCACACACGCACACGGCGGACTAGGCGGCGGGGGGGGGGTCTCTCAGCTGTGACTAGGTGAGCAGAGGAAGTGACTGCAGGCTCCAGACGTTCGGGGAGAAAGCGTAAAGACAGAAATCCAAATTAACTTCACGGTGCTACGCTACGAGGGGGTTAGCTGGCCCCTCCATTGCCACCACCGCCGCAGCGGCGGCGCTCCACATTTTTCCCGGCTTTCCTATGCATCCGTTCAGCACCTCCACCCCCAAAGCTGAGGAAGATGCATTCATCAAACGCACACTTGATCATTTACAAACAGCCGCCATTAAATTGGGAGCTTTTCTTTTTGTGCATTTCTTTTTTTTCCCCCTACGGCCTGCATAATCTTTAGACAGATAAACAAATTACCCCGGGTCCTTCGCGGCAGAGCGGGAGCGCTCGCTCGGCTAAACATTCATTACCGAGGAGGAGGAGGGGGAGCGGGTGGGGGTTAGGCGCCGCGCGGCTCAGCCAGCGCACAACCTTTGCTGTGTTAGGGCTCGGCGAGCAGAAAATAACATGATGGCGGGTTAACCGAGCGCGCCATGATAAATGAGGCCGTCGCGCGCGCCGGCTAGCTGTTTACAGGCGCGTGTCTCAACAGTCTGTAGCGGTGCTGCGCAGGCCTGGCGCGCAGCTCAGCCAATCAGCAGGCGATCATGGGGGGCAAGAGAGAGCCAGAGCTAGCTAGCCGCGGGGACGCCGCAGGCGCTCCGTTGTATTATTAGCAATTGGCCGGTGCTCGGGAGGGGAGTGCAAACAGTGACCCAGCTGTGTGTGGGTAGCAGTCGGCTCTTTTTTTCCACCCTTTTTTCTTATATGAACGTGCTCAATTCTGTCAGAGTGGAGAGGATATTGTAAACAATGTTATCGGTGTGTTGCTTTAGTTTTCTCCGTCCAGTTTCCCTCACATCAGATGTGTAGAGGGGCAACGCTGCCCCATTCTTGAAGTTGTTGTGGATGAAAAGACCAGGAAGGAACCGCTCATTTGTAAGAGACAAAGAAAGCCAACCGCCTTCGCCTGAGCACATGCATGCACACACACGCGCACACGCGCGCGCATGCACACGCGCACACACCAGAGAAAAGTTGGCTGTATTTCCCAATACCAATGGAGGTCTCTGGGGGTCTCTAAACTCAGAGTGAAATGCTAATGGTCACCGGATTAGAGACAATTATATCCTCCGTCTCAAATCATTACTTGTTCTGGGTTTCCAAATCCCCTTACCCCCCCCCCCCCCACCACCACCACCACCACCACCACCACAACCTCAAAGGTTCTGGTTCCTCAGGAAGATGTGCAACATAGTCTGGGGTTCTGTCCGATGCGGTGGAACCCCAGACTGGAGAGCTCAACAACGAAGGGTCTGAAGAGTACAGAGACTGCTAATGCACAACACCACAGTGCAGAGGGTGGAGGCGCAGCGCATGAATAGGTGGAGGGATGGCATGGGGGCGGAGGTGCTGGAGCCACGGGGGTGGGGGGGTTAACAATGGCAGTGCCCCCCCCCCCCGCAGCATTTGGACAGGGTTGACTCAGCGCTTTGCGGTGCCTACTTGGGCCCCTCTGGAACTCTATAAGTGGTGGGATATATACACTGTCTGTGTGGACCGCTGGCTTAGGGCTCCAGATGACTGTTCAGTCAAGGACTCATCCCGCCATCTGTGGGCTTTACAAGGCAGGGGAGGAAGATGGAGGTGGCGAACGCGTTGACGCGAGGAGATGGGAGTTGAAATGGAATGAGGAGGAGATTGTTTTTGCATTTGTAATTTCGAAATACAAAATCAGGAAAAACTGCAAACAACAAACAACCCGCTGGTGTAGGAATGATCAGCAAACCCCTGATTTGTGATGTCACTCTAAATCCAGTGATGTATGGCGGATTAGCCATCGCATCCAGACAGCACTCTTTAGCTTGTTGCATGGTGATTGTAGATACCTTCAGAACTAAGTCTCTGGCAGCGGCGGACATCAGGATACGGTCGCACCAAGCGGGGCACCTGGTGGCCATGTACTGCTTTCCCTGACTGCTGTCTTCACTGTATGGGTAGCTGAAAGGGACAAAAAAAAAACACCAATGAGTGACCACCATTACATTGTCAATAAGTGGATCAACATGACCAATTAGTGGCTCAATTATCAATATGGACATCCCAATCAAGTCTACCTATAAAACCGTTTGAAAATAGCATAGATCATTCAAAGGAATACCAAAATAAAATCATAAAAATGCTGAAAATACAATCTTAAAAGGCAGTGAATTGCCTTCTGTATGACCAGAGTATTTCATTGGTATAGGGAGGGGGTGGGGGGAGAAAAGCTTGTTTATCCGTATGACCAATCATCTGAGTAATCTACTGAATCAACACACATGGACGGCTCAATCGAAGCCATCCCTCTCTGCCAACTGTACAGCCGGAGCCTGTGTTTGTCAGACTGTGTCTCTCCAGGGGAGAGAGAGAGCAAGAGGGTGAGAGAGAGCAATAGAGAGACAGAGAGAGAGAGAGACGCACACAAAAAGCAAAAGAGAGAGAGGGTGATTCTGTTCCCCCCCCCATATGTACCATTACGTCCCCACGCGGTCCTCAAAAAGAGATTATGCCCCCCCGCCCTCCTCCCTACCTCTCCAGGCACGCGGCCAGGCAGAGGAAGAGATTGTATCTGAGAACAGCAGGGGAACAATCGAATGAATCCCCCCCCCCCCCCCCCCCCGACGAAGACCCACCCAGCCGACGCATCATCTCTACATTGTTGAGAATTCAATTTGCCACCCCCCCCCCGCCTCTTACCCACCCCTCCTCGCGACTCATCAAATGGCGGTTGGATTTACACGCCTCCGATCCAATTTGTTTGTTGCCGCTCATTAAGGCTGCGAGCGCGGGCTTAGCCGCCGTGTTACCAATCCAATTTGCTCCTCCAGTGCCGCGCGAGCTAACTGTAGCATAGCCGGAGCACTTTCGCCTTCCTTTTTTCCCCCCCTTTTCGGGAGCCTTAATGGTAAAATAAACACAGGGAAAATGGCCTTTCTATTCATCACAGCTGCGCGCGGCGGTGCTTTAATTGGACCGTGTGTTCTGTGATCGCTCAGACGCACCGTGTGTGTGTGTGTGTGTGTGTGTGTGTGGGTGATAACGTACGGTGAGCAGTGGCGTGTCTTCACTATACGATATGAGCATACAAACGACTGACCGAAGATCGTTCAGCCAATCAGCAGCACATACGAAGAGTACGAAATAATGCAGCGAAAATGAAGTTTTAATTGGTGCCATTCTGCGATCACGATGGAAAAAAAAGTCATAGACACCTGTGTTGACGGCTGTGTTATTTAGAAATATATAAAAATCTGATGCAACATGTCAGCCAACCGAGCGTTGGGGCAGTGGAGACGGCCCATCTGTCCGAGGAATGCTGTGCTCGTCAGAAACGTAAGCTTTCTGTGGATTGGACACAAACACACTGGCTGGCTGCTAGGTCACCCACAGGTGCCTTTTACCTAATGGTGTCAATCAACTTTGGGATTCAACACACACACACACACACACATGCACACTCAAACACACCCGCACTCGCACACACAAGTACACCCGCACATACAAATACACCCGCACACTAGCAAAGACAAAAACACGTGAACACAAACACACACACACACACACACACACACACACACACACACACACACACACACACACACACACACACACACACACACACACAGACTTTGATACAACAATAAACCATTAATCTGTCTGTAACCATACATTGACGCAAAATACGCAGAACCCAAACCATGAAGTTGCATAAGGAAGTGGCATGGTGCCATGTGTGTATGTGTGTGTGTGTGTGTGTGTGTGTGTGTGTGTGTATGTGTCCCCATCAGGGGCTCTTCTAGTCAAACAGGGGTGGTAAACAGTGTTACCTCACATCAATACACTGGGACAACTGTTGGACAGCCATGCTGCAGTGGTGTCATGGAAACCACACTCCAGGGAGCTCCAGTGGGAGAGTTGTTGTGTGTGTGTGTGTGTGTGTGTTGAGGGCTGGACGATATGGCCAAATTGTCCCGATAAAGGTAATTTCATCTCGATAATGATATACATCACGATATATCATATCTGGTAATTCAATGAATAAATAGTCTATATTAAATAGCCACATGCTAAAGTCTATTTTTTTATACTACTTTGTGAATTAAATACTAAAACCAGGAAAAGACAACACTTATGCCATATTACGATATTAAGATATCCAAAATGTAAGACGATACCTAGTCTCATATCATAATATCGATATATTGCCCAGCCCATGTGTGTGTACTTATGTGTGTGTGCAAGCATGTTTGTGTGGGAGGTGTTGGATGTGAGACACACACACACACACACACACACACACACAGAAACACACTCTCTCTCTCCTGCTCTCTCCTCCACCGCAGCCCCCCCACCAGGTGTACAAACAGACCTGCTGAGAGCTACTTAGAGAAGGACCCTGCCTCCAATTAGCATGAATGGCCCTCAAAGCATGGGGAAATGCAGAGGAGGGTCTTTGGGATGCTAATCACAGAGCTAAGGGAGTGATCCACCGGATAAAAGGGATGAAGAATAGGATGAGTGAATCACAGATAGAGAGACAGAAAAGAGGGGATAAAGAGGATCAGATAGACAGAGAGAGAGAGCCTGTGTATATGTAAGAGAGAAGAGAGAGACAGAGAGAAAAGAGACAGAGAGAAGAGCAATAGGGGGAAATGACTTCAATGTCTTCAAAGGGCTCCCAGGGCAGAGCCGTTTTCAGGGTGGCCCTCAACACAGGCTGCATACGCTCCAGTGGCCCCAAAGGTTCCCGTGCACGCTCACACATGCACACCAGTGATGCGCATATTGATGTAACTGCACTCGGCCGCGACTCAAACCGCCGTTTGTAAATTAAAAATAAAAATAAAATTAGAACTGCCTTCCACTTCCCAACCCGCTATTATAAAATGCCCCCCCTCCCATTTTTCAAACAAATGTAGTTATTAACCATAGTCTAAATTAAGACTTTTCTTCAAAAGATGAAACGAAAGTCATGAAATTAGTAAAATGTATGCCTATTAGGCATACTAATATTAGCCTATTATATTATTAGTTGAGATGGCAGAGCAAGTTGAGGCCGTAGCTTTGCGCGTTGCTGCATTGTGTGTGCTGCTAAAAACTACAATTGCATTGTTATTAATTATATTGTTTCATATCAAGGAGATTTGCGGACAATCATAATTTAAAGCCGTTATTCAATCAGAGAATTTGCCAAACTTGTTGCCAACCATTTCAGCATGCACGTGAGTACAGCCTATTATCAGTAATGCATGTGGATTGATGATCCAAACAACAAAATGCATAGTCAATGTTTGACTTTATAGTATAATAGCCTTTCTGTATTTAGGCAAAAACGTAATGAACAGAAAACAGACCAGCTGGAATATTACAACGGCAAAATAAAGAGGCATTCGCATGTGAAAAGTGTGATGAATAACAAATACAATACCTGTAGACCTAGCTATAATAAAACACGCATCTTATTCCTAAATTAATAAGAATACAATGTGCAAGTAATGTAAATAAAATAGTCTATCCAACAAGGAAAACAAATAAGATAATCTGAAAAAATCATGTAGGACTTTGTCGGACAGGCTATAATGGCATTAAAAGATTTGTAATACCGAACTTGAATAGATACAGGGATGGCAAACAAGAAATGAATGACGGAAATAAATGAAGAAGCTGATATTGACTAACCCGCCTGCAAATCACCCGCATATTATAAACACCGAAAAAAAGACCGTTCCACAGCTACCTACACCTGCGTTTATAGGGGGGGGGGTCACACCGGCCCATTACTCAATCTGCACATTTCTAATGCATGCACGCACAAAGTCCCAAATAGATTAGATTTTCCGTCCTATACTACAATATACAGCACATTATGCTGAAGGGCGCAGACGTGCAGATGCCTGAGCGTAAGGTCAGGTCTGACACGAGCTGGTGGCGTGTGATGTTGTGCACTTGTTAGTCTCATGTGTTAATCTTGCAGGGTAATGCTGGCTATGTAATGACTCGGGCATTACTCTGTGGAACGAGGGTCAATTCCTTTGTCCGAACACTCCCATTCTGATTCTTATCCATCGGTACTGGACTGAAACGGAGGCCATAAAACATTTCAATGACCTTCAGGCCTGGGGTCGGGTATGACAGTGAAGCCACATACGTCGGCGGATGAACGAAACCAACCAAGACAAAACCCCCGGATCTGTTTTCGTCTCCCTGCCACGACCGACTCTCCCCTCTGATAACTCCCCTGCCTCGCCCCCCTTCATGAACACCTCACGCTGCACAACGCAACCGAGACCGCCCGTCTTTAACGACGAGCCCCCGGCCGCTGGAGCACGCTCAGTCGCAGTGTTCAACAACAGCGATTAAAGGGCTATCCTATATATATATATATATATATATATATATATATATATATATGTGTGTGTGTGTGTGTGTGTGAGACTATAAGGTTAGCTGGATTCAGCTGGTTCACCGCACCCTCCTGTGGCCCCTGGTGCAGATAACGGCTCTTAATGCAAAGGCAAACAGCAGAATGGCACGCTGGGGTGGCCGCGGTGATTAATGTGTCCGATTAGCCGGCTCACAAACTTATCAGGGAAGGTCAACGGACCGAGTGGGCTGAAGGCAGCTCTCGGCAGGCCCTGGACGCCCGCACCAACACTCATTACACTAATTAATGGGCCCGGCTGATAAAGGCAACAATGTGTCCACCTGTTGAGGAGGGGGGGGGGGGAGCCCGCACGCACGCACGCATGCACGCACAGACACGCACGTGTACAACAGACAGACAGGCACACAGACAGACAGACAGACAGACAGGCACACAGGCACACACACACACACACACACACACACACACACAAGCAAACTATCAGTCAATCTATATTTGTACAGCACTTTTCTTGAAGGGGTTACAACGTGCTGTAAAATAATAAGGAAGAAAAGCAAACATATTACCAAATAATCCAAAACAATGGGCGGCGGAAGCCCGGCTGTGCTGGCACCTTGACAGGCCCTCTGGACACACAGCGGCGAGCGACTCGTGAGTCGGACCACGTATGAGTAACCGTGAAATGCTGCTAAAGCATGGAACTAAAGAGGACAGGTTAGACTTATACGAGCCCAAGGTTAAACTAATCTTAATGTAACTAACCGAGGCGGCATACAAGACGCGGACTGCTGTTCAGCGGCGAACGTGTGCTGAAAGTTCATTAGTCAGAGTGTTGATAGTCCAGATAAGAGTTTGTTATTTTAATGAATGCTCTTGATTATTGGAATGATTAATGAGGGTATTTATGGATTGCAAAATAATAGTGCACAACTAGTTGGTCATTACAATTATAATACAAAATGCAAAGTCATGATCGTAAAGTGAAGCAAATAAGGAGATCATTAGTTTATCTGTATTTTGTTTTTGAATAGTAAAAATGTAAATATATATACACCAACAAAAATATGCTATAACTGTGTGTGTGTGTGTAGGTTGTGTTCATGTTGTTGAAAATCAGTGGGGAATCAAATGCTTTCGCATTTCTTTCTGCTTTTATTATCCAAACATTAAAAAAAATGTGTGTTTCATAATAGCAAGCAAAGATTTATGTTTTTCTTGTTCTGGAAATCTGCGACTCTTTCTCCTGGTTATGTCACACTCTACCACCTCGCCTCTTTTCTCAAATGTCTCCCACGTTCTCTTATCTCCAGGTGAAATAAGCCATCACCTTTCTGCACATAATGACAGGCCAAACAGTGGTCTTTTGAGTCACTCTGTATTTAATGAGCACAATATAAACTTGGGAGTATGGGCAGGGCAGGAAGCCAAAGATAAGACGTACAGTATCAATGACAAGGGGTCAAAGGTCCCCAAGAGCATCATGGGATTTGGTGAAGCAGTTATTGACAAAAAAACAAAAAAAAACAGGAGCAGGCACTTTGCTTCTTATGTTTGTTTGCTGTTGTCAGGGGAGGCTTGGCAAAACACACACACACACACACACACACACACACACACACACACACACACACACACACACACACACACACACACACACACACACACACACACACACACTTTAATTCATAAAGATCAGCCTACTGCTGTCAATAAGGCTGAATGTCAAAGGCTAAGATTAAGTGGTGATCAGAGCAGCAGCCATTCTTAGGCTCTCTAGGAAAGTAGATGCAAACACAAATCCATTCAACCATTATTGTAAATAGTCATATACTTTTTCGCTTATCATCCACGTTGGTCTGACGCTGGCGCAATCTGCAGCCACTATTAGCCCCTCATTGTTCTCAAGGAGGATTCTCAAGCAGTAGCAACATGTAGAAACAGCTAGTAGAAACAGCTAGTAGAAACAGCGTGGCACAACAATGTAACTGTTGTCCTGTCCAACAAAGCTACAACCAATAGGCTAATGCTCAGTGCACTTTATATCACATGTGCCTGAGTTGGTATCCCAGTCTATATGCTGCGTCACACGCCTCATCTGAAGCATACGTTCCGAGAACAAGAGGCCTCCTTCATGGACGACACTTAAGGGTGCGGTACCACAGGACATAGGGCACACAGACCCACACACATATAGATCTATAGGGAGAGAGTGATTTCACTTGAAGGACGCTGGTGGGTATGAGTTGCTGGTTTGATCTCGACAGGGCGATGGCCCTGACTGGACAAAGCACAGCCTCATCCCTGTGTGTGGACTCATGTTCTCTATGTGAGGGTTAAGTACAGCGGCCCTTTCCAGTGAATGGACCATTCATCACAGGTTGACTACGATAATCTCCAACGTAGAGTTGTCTAATGGGGAGCCTGGGCATGCAACTGCATACGGTAATCAGTTGCAGAATTTCACCTTGAGATTTTATTAAAGGTGCAACGTGTAAGATTTGGCCAACTGTCGGATTAGTCCTCCACACTCCAAACAAATAGGGGGCAACATATTACCAGGAAGTTGTGGTGTCCACCCCTATGTAAGGGGTGGACACCTTACATAGGGGTGTCCACCCCTATGTAAGGAAATGCACAGTCCCTGTGCATTTCCAAAGGTCTTTGGTCCCTCCTTCTTGACATTATGTTGATAATTGTAGTTAATTTTTGATTGTTTTAAACTAATAATCTTACACGTTGCACCTTTAAACCCTGTGTGAAAACATGTCTCAGTAATTATGTTCTTTCACAAGGAGCCAATAGATTTGATATATCCTCAAGATAAGATCTCACTTTCTGTCCCGGTTGCAACATAACCACGTCATTAAGAAACATGTTGCTAACATTGAGGTGGGTCACCCTCTTCTGCCCTCCTCCCTTCCTGAACTTCCTGTTTAGATACTGAAGCGTTGCTGATGCAACAGTCTCCTTTCTCCTTGGCTCCTCACCTTCTTACCTGAGTCACCTCTCTTGTGCTCTCTTACTCCCCACGTCTAGACTTGGCAAACACAGACACACCGGCAACATTTCTGCTTCAGCTCCGTTTAACCCTTAGGTTAAAGGTACGGCCAAATAAAATAAAATAAATAACCAAACGGGATATGATGTAGACGCAGAGACCGCACACCTTCCCCATTCAGTTTCTCTAATGTTTCTCCATTTATAATAATCAATTTCTTTGTTGTGATTGTTGTAAGTTTTTTTCAGACGTCTGCTCTGTCACGTGGGTTGGAGAAATAGTTTGGAATTAAACTGTTTACAATTGGATTTTTAGATTATTATTTATATTTCTTGAAAGAGACATTGCTGTTAATCTTTATCTTTCTTTATTTTTGATTTGACCAAATGCCATTTTGGTTAAATGCGACCATGCTCTGGTCGCAGAGCGCAAAACCTAAGACGCATAAACTCAATGGATCAACTTGCAATAGGTAAGTGGAACAAATGTTTTTTTGTGTTTTGGGTTAACTGCCATCCATCCTCTTCCCTGTTATGATCCTGTGAGTTGTATGTTGATGGGAACAGTACCACTTCCCCCATGTCCCTCAGCATTCCCCTCCCAAGGCCCATTCCCAGTAACCAGGTTAAAGAAGCAGGAATATCTTCTTCCACGTATCCCATATTGGCCACCACATTTCTCCCGATCGGTCTGGTGTCCCCCGATTCAATTTTTGCATCGATCACTTGCCAAACAAAAAAAAAACAACCAACACATCAGATAAATCAGATAAAGGCTACTACTAAAAGCTTTGCCTTAAATCAATCAAATCCATGAATACGTTATTGGGTGCTTTAGTATGTTTTAGTGGACAGTACCTAAGTCATGCTGTTCTAGATATCGGATCAAAAAATACCATAATGTACAGCGTGCTCTAGCATGATCTCCAGTTAAATGCCAGTACGGCGGAGGCTACATTCAAACACAATGACCCTAATGGATCGTCTAACGTCATGCGGCTACAGCTCGATGCTGCATTTGGTTTGGTTTACGTCTCTGTAAAACCATTGGTTTATGATTTATACACCCGTTTGCTCGAAACGAAAAACAAAAGAAAGCCAATAAAAATATTTGCCCACAATTGATGGACAAACCTCCGCCGGGACATAGACCCCGGCGATGGGAAGGCTCTCTTGGCCATACATGGACCATACATACACTGTGCGTGCGTGCGTGTGCATAGAGTGTCTGTCAATAAAAAGCGTGTACACACAAGTGTGTGGGTGCATGTGTCGTGCGTGCACATGTGTTTCCCCGCAGCGGGCCAGTGCACGTCGCCCGACTGGCTCCAAGTCCAACTGTGGCATGACTGGGCCAAATTCCACACCGTGGTGATCGGTGCTCGGACGTGTCAAGGCCGTCTTTGACAGACTCCTTCATGAAAGTCGGAGGTATAGAGCTACAGCGCGCACTGGGGCACCGTCAGAAAAAAAGGCTTCTGCATAATGTGTGGGGCCAGGGCAGACGCAAGAGACTGTTTTCATTGTCGATTAATCGTTAAAATCGTTTTGTCTGTAAAATGTCAGAAAAGAGTGGTGGATCCCATCGCAAGTTGGCTGGTGCCTTAAATGCTGAACCTGTTGAAACCTTTTTTATTTATAATGACCAAATATTTGCATTTCTGAAGCAGCAAGTGTTATTTTATTTGAGAAATGACTGACATGATTTATTGCTTTCCAAAATATGACCAACTCATATTTTTGATTGAATAGCCAATGGATTCATCTAGAGGTAATGGTTTTAGCACTACTTTAGCATCATTTCATCAAGACGGTGGCTTTTGGTGGGTTGTTCCCTGGTTGGCTGCTGCTGTCTATGGTTAAACAGATGTGGCGTGTGTTTACATTTTCTTGCCTTTTGCTAGGCTACCCTTAAACAATCTTGCCAAACCCCCATCAGCCATGCTACCTTATGCAATACTTTCTGCAGCTCATTAGATGTGTGTCTGTGGAACAAGTCCCCTCTTTTGCAAACAGCCCAAGACAGAATTAACTTGCAGATTAAATATCGATGACTGCTATTGATTTATAGGGTGAACAAGAATGACCCCTTTTCATTGTGTGTGTGTGTGTGTGTGTGTGTTTATTCATTTATATGTACTCTAGGTGGGTGTGTCATCCTAGATGTAAAAAAACCCCAATAACCTCACAGATGGCGAGGGGGCGTGTCCAGTTTTAGACCATGTGACGGGAGACAATCCTTCTGGGGCTTGATTGCTCATGGAGCACAAGGAAGACCAGACAAAGGGAGGGAGCGGGGTAATGTGTGTGTGTGTGGGTGTGGGAGGAGGGGGTCTGTTTAACTTTAACTAGGCCGCTGCTCCCTATTCATGGCTGACAATGATGCGGCGCCTGGTGTAAACCAAAGTACATCAAATTGGATTTTATACGCATATGCCCTCACCTTTCATTTTTCCCACTTCATCATCCTCCGTCAATGGAGTGTGTGGGAAATCATTTGCCGGTGCGAGCGCATCGCCATGGAGACGGATGATGCAGTGTTATGGCGCTAGGTGCGAACGCCCGGCGGTGTCAACGCAACAATATATACAAACGTTACTTATGCAGAAGCATGTAAACAAGCCCTGTGATGAAGACACAGATGCTTGGAAACGCAGCTGGTTGGCACAGCCACGCACACGCACACACACACGGTCGAACTCCTGTGCTGTCGCTTTTGTTTCAAAACACCATTTAAAAAACATGCTCTCATGGAGGCTATCTTGAAAATACATCCACACGCAAACAGGCACTTACACCCATTTAATATAGAATTTCATGGCTTCCACACACACATATGATAACTCAATCTGAAAACACGATAACTCAATCTAAGAACACAATACTTTCACACTCAGACACACTAACACACACACGTGATAGCTATATCTCAAAATCTCTCACACACACACACACACACACACACACACACACACACACACACACACGCACACACACGCACACACACACACACACCCCCGAGTCCCCTGCCGCCCTCCGTCTGCCTCTGGAGCAGTTTATCAAGTAATTATTGTTTGATTACAGCATTTCATTATCTCCACTGATTGAGTCACAAGCGATGGCAAAGGTCACGCGCCATTAACGCGCTGCTCCCGAAACATATTTTCACGCCGGCGGTTGTTTGCCCTCCCTCTCGTCTGAAAGGGCTAATTGCAAATGCATTTGTTTGAGGAAGAGAGGACCCCCACCCCGCCCACCACCACCCCCCCTCCAACTGAACCACCCCCCCCCACCAACCTCTCTCAAAGTCCCCACTCTGGCAGAATATCAATGCAGTCACCACCAAGTTCATACATCAATCTGCGCGCGCACACACCCACACCCACACACACACAGCTGAAGGGCTTGTTTCTAGCCCATGATGAGACAATTGACATGTGTCCATGTCTTGTTATTAGGAGGTGTGGCAGCTGAAAGGGTTTTATTCCAGCGCTTCCCACCTATTGAGCTTCCTCATTTCATCTCAGCTGCAACTCATAGTGTCAGTTAGTAGTTATTGGTTTGTCTTATCGGTTATTATTTGTTTACCTTCCTGCTAAGCTACTGTAGGAACCCTGTATTAGTCATGAGCTGTCGACACATCTTTTTGTGTGTGTAAAAAAGGTGATTTGATACTGATGCTATTTAAAGACAATTCTTCATTAAGTTGATCCCCGTTGCTTCCTTGACCCACTCTGTTTATTCAAAGCAGCCGGCTGCAGTTGGGCCAATGCCACAACATCTTCCACAGGTGGCGAATCACAACTTAGCCTTTCTCCACCCCCCACCCGCCTCTGCTGCTGCTACTCCAATCAGCAAGCTTGAATCCAGGAAAAAAAAAAACACAAACTCCATACCTGGGAGGGAAGGTGATCTCCAGCTCATGCAGTCGGTCCTTGAAGACAGACAGCTCTTTGTCAAACTCTAAAAGCTAAGAGAAGAAGAAGGAAGAGCAAGGGATGAATGTGTGTTAGTTTCAGATGCGTGTGTGTGTGTACAAATTACAGACATAATGAGGACATTATAAACATCCATTAGCTATAAATACACTGTCGATATATTAGATGAAGTTGCTTCATGGCAATGACCGAAATGAATCCTCAGGAGTTATTATAACATTCATAATACCACATTATTAAAACCGGCTCCTTCCTAATTGGACGTAATTGTGCAATACCTCCAAATAATACAGAATGGAGAATGGTGATATGAAAAGAAATCAAGCCCGATTTTGTCATCGGAGTACAGAGATGAATACATCTGCATTTGTCTCCAAGGGGGGGGTCTGTTTTTATTTTAGTCTTTCCACACTGACAACAGATCCACACACTCTTCATCAATCATGTCTTCTCTTGCAGCTGTACTCACTCACCAGTGTTTGCGCACACACACACACACACACACACACACACACACACACACACACACCAACCCTCCCGTCACTCCCCTGTTTCACAGAAGCCATAAATCATTACTGGGATGTGTAATTAGTGGCTCCTTGTACACATTAATTATGTGGGAGATGAACAGGTAGCAGGACCACCTGCATGACTGACTCCCCAGTCAGCAGACGGACTACGTTTCCCAGAAACTCTAGAGAGAGGCGACAGGGAGAAGAAAAAAGAGAGAGCGGAAGACAGAGACAGAGAGAGAGAGATAACGATAGAGAGAGACTGCTAAAGAGAGGGATGGAGAGAAAGACATTGATAAAGAGAGACAGATAAAGATAGAGATAAAGTTCTAGAGAGAGATAGCGATAAATAAATTGCTAACGAGAGAGATATATAATGACATAGATAGATAGAGAGCACTAAAGAGAGGGACAGAGATAGACAAAGATAAATAGCGAAAAAGAGAGAAAAAGTGGCAGAGCCCCCCCCCCCCCCCCTCCCTACTTCCTCTGAGACAGGAAGAGCACCAACACAACTCTGTGTCTGGTTTGCAAATAGAGCCATGAAGCATAATCAGAGATACAACTAGCTACTTGACAGAGACCTGGCGGCGACGCCACGCAGCCCAAGGGCGGAGCTTGTACAGCTTGACGTTAATGCCATTACATCAGTGTTTTACACGAGACAATATGCTGACGGCAACGTAATGAAACATCAATATGAAGATGTTGTGGCGGACATGAGTGTTGTCTGGTAGAGTGTGTGGGTGTTAATGTGTGTCAGGTGTGTGTGTGTGTGGTGATTTGGATGAGAGAATATTAATCGAGGTAAAAACAGTACTCTTGTTGTCTATCGCACACTTCCGACATCGCTTACATGTTGACATTTGTGATATGAACAGAAATCTGCACATTAAAACTGATAAGTTTGGTCGCTGGTGGACATGGCGTGACACATTGTAATCATGATCACATGTTTGTTTAAGTACACAGGCACATAAAAAAAAAGAAACAAACGCATGCCAGAATGAAGTGTAGTACAACAAAACAACAAAACCATCGTATTTACTAGCATTTGAAACGTTATCTGCCTGTATGTGCCTGCATATGTGTGTTGTGTACACTACGCATGAACCTCTTCAGGGTAAATATTTTCTGTTTTTCTTTGTTGACTGCTGTCTGCAGTGTGAATTTGTACAGCACTTTGGTCAATGCTGGGTTTTAAAAAAAAACCTTTTTTTTTTGTATTTTGGGTCGGCTTTTTTTTTTTTTATTGGGATTTGTCAAAAACTATTTTCCCAAGCCCATGTCGAGGTTTCCGTTTGTGTTTGTATACTCGGGACTCTCGCCCCAATCCACCTCAGCCAAAATCAGTGTCGAGAAAAAAAAATCAAAATCCTAAGAAAAAAATGAAATAAATAAAAAGCAGCCATTGGTGGCGCTCCCAGACGGCGCTGGTGGCAGTTCGGAAGGGCAGATGCGGCGCATTCATCAAACTCACGAGCGGCCGCGGGGTCACAGGGAGAGGGGCTCACACACTGTGGATGAGGGATGGAGAGGAAGAGGATGTACCGCACGCTCCACTGTACAACTCATCTCTCCCAGCCTGCCACACACTGCCGGGACCATGCACACGTGTGTGTGTGTGTGTGTGTGTGTGTGTGTGTGAGACAGCGTATGTGTGTGGATTTGTGGGGGTGTGGCGGGGGGTGTAGACTGAGACACACAGAGTCAAGCTTGACAAGTTTTTATTTTGCCTGGCTTTGTCGTGAGAACGCTGTGCACTTTTCTCAACAAAACACATTATTGTTTGTGTGGTTTTTTTCCAGGATGGAATTTGCGGTGCGTTTTAGTGCGTTTGTGTGCAGGTGCAGTTAAATGCATCCATCATTGTGTTTTGAAGTGTGACATTGGATTTGTTTGCGAGGGCCTAAAACCTGCTCTAAAACTTTAAGTGTTGGACTGCGTTCCTTACAGGACAGTAGCAGATATGCCACTGTAGGGAAGCAAAGCAGGGCTGTGTGTGTGTGTGTGTGTGTGTGTGTGTGTGTGTGTGTGTCTTGCGGGCAATCTGTGTGTGTGTGTGTGTGTGAGTGCGTGCGTGTGTTGTGTAAGTGCCCGCTTGCTTTAAGTGAATGTTGAGTAATTCATTTAAGTGACTGAAAATTTCACACTACATTTCCCAGGTCAATTAAGCATAATGACTCGCTGGTCCGATAGGTCAGTGGTTTAAAAGGAAAACACACACGCACACCTACACACACACACACATCCACAGACCAGGACACACACACACACACACACATATTGTTTCAAGGCCTTATAACATTGTAAAGCCAGTGGTAGTTTGTCAGCTAAAAATGACCTTGGATGTATGTGTGTGTGTGTGTTTGTGTGTGAGAGACTTGGTACACCAGCACAGTCCCAGGTCATGACAAAGTGTGTGTGGGGGGGGGGGGGATGGATACCTAGTCACAGGCCACACTCTGAATTTGTTGAAATGGACTTAATAAGTGCAGTCTAGCAATATGAAGTACGAAGCCCACTTGAAAGCGTGTGTTTGTATATTTGTGTATATATATATATATATATATATATATATATATATGTGTGCGTGTGTGTTAGAGGGACGGTCTCTGTCCCCCATGGCTGCCCCCCACCCCCCTCATGCTGGCAGTTTGTCCACTGGCCGTAATTGTGCTTTGATTTACGTGTTGTCAAATATCCTGGGTGACAACACCGGCTGCCATTAAAAGCCATCAATAAATGCTGGGGTGAGAGGTCATTTAATTTGATTTTTACACCGCACACTTGGCTTTCATTGCGGCGCGGCCATATTTTTTCTTCTTTTTTTATGAGATCTTCATTATTTTGTGCAGAGGAGCGATAAACTGTCACTGGAGGGGTGGGGGGAGTGGAGTGTGATTGTTAAAGTGTGTGTGGGTGTGTGTGTGTGGGGGGGTGGGGGGTTGGGAGTATGGGGTAAATAAACATAGTTGGTTTCATCTGAACGAATGCGATTAAAGTGAATACATAATTTGTCCCCCCCCCCCCCCCCCCCCCCAAATATCCACCACTCACATTAAAACTATTTACTATGCTGTAATTTAACTTTTATCCAACGCGACTTAGTTACAGGGACTGTTGTCCCAACAAGGCCCTGACTGAGAACTAGGGTGTGAATGATCTCCACAGGTGCAGCAGAGGAACAACAACTTCTCCCTAAAACATCACAGACCACCTGCCCCACCCTCCTGCAGTTTATCCACTTTCTGTGTGTGGGGAGGGGGGGGGGGGGGGTTGTCAGGTTTGATTCAGCACAGTGCGTGTTGTTACCACTTAGGAAACAACTTGCAGGTGTCAGAGAGAGAGAGAGAGACAGAGAGAGAGACCGTTATTCCATTATTTACCCACCCAGCAGCCGTCCTCCGTTTTATTTTCTCTTCATTTTTTTTCTTTAGGTGGCGTTTGGGGGGGGGGGGGGGGGGGGGGGGGCGTTGAGCGATGCAACGCTGCATGCCGCTAGCATCGCAAGGAGGACCCACGCCAGACAGAACGAGTTCATCACTGGCTTGTAGGAGCCCTACAACAAGCTGCAAATGCAGTGCACAAACAACCCCCTTCTCAGACACACACACACACACACACACACACACACACACACACAGCTTCCCCATCTACCCCATCTGGCCACGTGCCACTGATAAAGTTACAATAAAGAGATTCTGAAACAAAATCAATGACGGAGAGGAGGGGACGAGCCAGGCGTGTGTGTGTGTGTGTGCCGTCAGACAGAAGGCAAAAAAAAAAAAAGAGTGGTATCCGTGTTGTGCATCTGTAGATAGGCAATCAGTATAGACAGGCACACCATGTATGTGCACTTGAGTGTGTGTACACACACAAAAACACACACACACACACACACACAGCTCCGCCTCTCTCTCCATCGTGGCCCCCTCCCCCATGTGTCCCACCGCCTGCGTTGGTGCCCCCCACGGGTGGGTCGGGAAATGTAATCTTCCCAAATACTCATCAGGGCTCTCCATCGCCATGCTGTGACAGCACCGGGGATTATTAATTATACAATTTCGATGGGAATATCGACTAAACAAACCTATTAATCATTGCAAAAGTCAATAGGCATGGACACATTCAATCATGTCCCGGCCAATGATTACTCCCCTCAAAATACAATAATTATTTTCAAGAGCTGCCTCGAATTAAATTTCTGTCAAGCCGGTACAAGTCTAGCGGTTGACGAAGGATGCCATGGATTTTCTCTCTCTCTCTCTCTCTCTCTCTCTCTCTCTCTCTCTCTCTCTCTCTCTCTCTCTCTCTCTCTCTCTCTCTCTCTCTCTCTCTCTCTCTCTCTCTCTCTCTCTCTCCTCTCTCTCTCTCTCTCTCTCTCTCTCTCTCGCCAGTGGAGCTGAAGGATGAGAAGCAGGGGGAGGGTGGGAGGGGAGGGCGTGTGGGGGACATTTATCCTTTTGGAAAGGTAGTTTGTTTTATAAGGATCATAACACGGTGTGTTTAACTAGACCATGACCATCAGATTATCTCCCATATCCCCATTATGTCATCCATCTTGATGGGGTGTTTTACGTGGGGGTTGGGGGAACAACCCCCCCCCCCCCCCCCCCCCCCCCGCCTCCTCCTGAGTCACCTACAGCTATATTGATATACAGCACATCCACCCACACACCATTTTGCTAAGCATTTTCCAATTCTTATAAATTCAGTCATATATTTCCTTTTTTACACCCCTTCATACAAAATGATTTCTTCCATCCCCCTATTTTCCAGTGCTCATGTCCCATCTATCCAGTGTTATTATTGCTATTTTGGTTTTAGTTTTGTTTTGCTTTTTAACGGCAGACGGGTTCGGCCCCCGGTGTTGTTGGTTGGCGAATCACAAGGATGATAAGTTGATAAGTTGATATGTTTTCAAGTTTGATCCGAGGTGCACTTCTTATGAAGAAAATGTGAAAACCAGTCACGTGGTTTGGTGTGCTGAGGTTTACTAAGTAAAGTATAAACAGACATTAACAAAGCAACAAGGTGAAGTCAGTGGCTGTGTGTGGGGGTCAGCAAGGTTGAGGTATACAAAAATAAATAAACCGATGGCCAGACTTACCGAGGTCCCATTGTTTTCCCGGAAAACATCCTGGTTGGCATATTTAAAAAGCTTCTTTTCAAGTTCCAGAACAACCTAGAAAGAGAGAGAGAAATGGAGAAAGAGAGAGAGAGAGAGAGAGAAGCAGTGCTCTTATAAATTGCTATGCAAAGTGAACCGCATGTTGGAATTAATGAACATTCAATTAACGGGCATTGAATAAATGGTTGTATGTAGCAGAACTGAACTGTGCTGCACTGGTGATCAAATCAGAGCCTATTTACATCACATCTGATAAAACACATGACATTATTTATTAGAGTAGATCAGGTAATATCTCTCCTCGCTAAAAAGGGTGATTTCACTTTTGTTTGACAGAAGAATTCAAGTTGCTTGCATGTGTAGACCCAAGCATTGGTAACAAAATGTGTTCATATTAAATCATCTTAACTACAATGACTTTCACATTTTATATTGGAATGATCATATTATATCTATAATATACATCATTATCTATACCCCTGGATTTGTAAAAAAAGGAAGCAGGACCATTTTCTAGAAACAGAATACTCTTTCATGAATACATCTAATCAGTGTTATTACATGAGCACGTTTGTAGACGCAAGATTATGTATGTGAAGTCATACATCAGGTGTCTTTGACTGGCAGCTTCACGGTATTCCCAGGGTGCATCTTGTTATATGATGAGGTAATAAGGTGAAGTCATGAAAACGTGCTGCTGCCACCATTCCCCGACATGTGGTTTACACGATGTAGCGTACCTTCCGGTCGTTGCCGCTTTCTGAGAATATTAGCTTGTCGACTTCGTTGGTGTCAGCGGCCCGGACCGTCTGCACAGTGGCAGTGGAGCAGAGACTCTGACGGGGAGAGAGAGAGAGCGAGAGAGAGAGGAAGAGACGTTATTTTTATTCACTCAAACGGAAGGGGGGGAAATATATTTAAAGCCTTTTTTTTGTTCATCGACATCAATGACACAGGGGGGGCGGGTTAGGGTTAGACATAAATAAATGTACGTACAAACACACAAACAGATGCA
>JAOPHQ010002952.1:0-54082 GCA_030340625.1 Merluccius polli
TTTCTGGTTCTGTAATGTTGTGGTTCTGGTTCTGTAATGTTCTGGTTCTGTAATGTTGTGGTTCTGGTTCTGTAATGTTCTGGTTCAGTAATGTTGTGGTTCTGGTTCTGTTATATTGTGGTTCTGGTTCTGTTGTCTCGTGGTTCTGGTTCTGTAATGTTGTGGTTCTGGTTCTGTAATGTTGTGGTTCTGGTTCTGTAATGTTGTGGTTCTGGTTCAGTAATGTTGTGGTTCTGGTTCAGTAATGTTGTGGTTCTGGTTCTGTAATGTTGTGGTTCTGGTTCAGTAATGTTGTGGTTCTGGTTCTGTAATGTTGTGGTTCTGGTTCTGTAATGTTGTGGTTCTGTAATGTTGTGGTTCTGGTTCAGTAATGTTGTGGTTCTGGTTCAGTAATGTTGTGGTTCTGGTTCTGTAATGTTCTGGTTCTGTAATGTTGTGGTTCTGGTTCTGTAATGTTGTGGTTCTGGTTCTGTAATGTTGTGGTTCTGGTTCAGTAATGTTGTGGTTCTGGTTCAGTAATGTTGTGGTTCTGGTTCTGTAATGTTGTGGTTCTGGTTCTGTAATGAGGTGGTTCTGGTTCTGTAATGTTCTGGTTCTGGTTCTGTAATGTTGTGGTTCTGGTTCTGTACTCTTGTGGTTCTGGTTCTGTACTCTTTGTGGTTCTGGTTCTGTAATGTTGTGGTTCTGGTTCTGTGCTGTCCAGGTCCAGATGTCCAGAGCAACGCAGCGTCTCCCTCAGCTGTCCTCCAGGTCTCTGGTCTCCGTCCCCCCACCTCCCCCCGGCAACAAGTCCAGGTCCAAGAAGATAGGGGTATGAGATTATTATTATACATGTTATAATATAGTTATACATTTAATACTTTATAGTCTATATTATACATGTTATAATATAGTTATACATTTAATACTTTATAGTCTATATTATATATGTTATAATATAGTTATGTATTTAATACTTTATAATATAGTCTATATTATACATGTTATAATATAGTTATACATTTAATACTTTATAATATAGTCTATATTATATATGTTATAATATAGTTATATATTTAATACTTTATAATAGTCTATATTATATATGTTATAATATAGTTATACATTTAATACTTTATAATATAGTCTATATTATATATGTTATAATATAGTTATACATGTAATACTTTATAATATAGTCTATATTATATATGTTATAATATAGTTATACATTTAATACTTTATAATATAGTCTATATTATATATGTTATAATATAGTTATACATTTAATACTTTATAATATAGTCTATATTATATATGTTATAATATAGTTATATATTTAGCACTTTATAATATAGTCTATATTATATATGTTATAATATAGTTATATATTTAATACTTTATAATATAGTATATATTATATATGTTATTATAATAGTTATATATTTAATACTTCATAATATAGTCTATATTATATATGTTATAATATAGTTATATATTTAAAACTTTATAATATAGTCTATATTATATATGTTATAATATAGTTATACATTTAATACTTTATAATATAGTCTATATTATATATGTTATAATATAGTTATACATTTAATACTTTATAATATAGTCTATATTATATATGTTATAATATAGTTATACATTTAATACTTTATAATATAGTCTATATTATATATGTTATAATATAGTTATATGTTTACTATTTTATAATAGTCTATGTTATATATTTAATGTTTTATAATATAGTCTATATTATAAAACAAGATATAAAAGATAATCTTCAGCTGTGACCTTATGGACGACAGCCAATATAAATGTATTAATGTTTCCTCACTGAAAGGACGGTCTGAATGTCTCCTCCTTCTCCTCCTCCTCCTCCTCCTCCTTCTCCTCCTCCTCCTTCTCCTTCTTCTTCTTCTTCTTCTTCTTCTTCTTCTTCTTCTTCTTCTTCTTCTTCTCAGCCGGTGACCTGGAAATCTCTCGCTGCGACGTTTGCCATCGGCGGAGCGGTCCTGGGTCTCATGAAGTACTTCAAGAAGGAGAAGGAGGAATGTAAGAGCATGGAAATGTACTACATATATATACATATACATATATATACATATACATATACATATATATACATATACATATATATATATATATATATATATATATATATATATATATATATAATGTACTACAGTGGTAGTATGTATTACAGTGGACAAAAGGCAGAGTTTCTAAGGCGAGGCGTTGGGTAACTAAGTAATTAACCTCTTACAACAGGAGGTTAGGTGATGTAATTTTAATGTGTGTGTGTGTGTGTGCGTGTGCGTGCGTGTGTGTGTGTGTGTGCGTGCGTGCGTCTCCCTCCTCAGTGCTGGAGAAGGAGCGTACCAAGTCGCTGGGCAAGGCGGCGCTGGGCGGTCCGTTCTCCCTGGTGGACCAGAACCACCGGCCCAGCAGCAGTGAGGACTTCCTGGGCCAGTGGGTGCTGCTGTACTTCGGCTTCACCCACTGCCCCGACATCTGCCCCGACGAGATCGAGAAGATGATCGAGGTGGTGAACGACATAGGTAGCGCACCCCGTTCCCAGCATGCATTGCTTCACCCCCCCCCACAGATCCTGACATTAAAGGACCCTCCATGTTCACCACCAGGTGGGCTGTGGATCAGCCATCGCACGCCACGTCAAAATCTACCCTCTAGTGACAGCCTGTCCAGTGGACCGTACCAACTGGTACAGTCCACTGGACAGGCTGTACCCTCTAGTGACAGCCTGTCCAGCGGACCGTACCAACTGGTACATCAGCCTACCAGTTGGTACGGTCCGCTGGATAGGCTGTACCCTCTAGTGACAGTCTGTCCAGTGGACCGTACCAACTGGTACAGTCTAGTGACAGCCTGTCCAGCGGACCGTACCAACTGGTACAGTCTAGTGACAGCCTGTCCAGTGGACCGTACCAACTGGTACAGTCTAGTGACAGCCTATCCAGTGGACCGTACCAACTGGTACAGTCTAGTGGCAGCCTATCCAGTGGACCGTACCAACTGGTACAGTCTAGTGACAGCCTATCCAGTGGACCGTACCAACTGGTACAGTCTAGTGACAGCCTATCCAGTGGACCGTACCAACTGGTACAGTCTAGTGGCAGCCTATCCAGTGGACCGTACCAACTGGTACAGTCTAGTGACAGCCTATCCAGTGGACCGTACCAACTGGTACAGTCTAGTGACAGCCTGTCCAGTGGACCGTACCAACTGGTAGGCTGATCTATCCGTCGTACATCTTGTGATGTCACTAGAGGGTAGATTTTGGCATGGCTTGTAACGGCTAGCCAACATCGTCTAGTGGCGCGGGTTCGAGTCCCAGCTGAAAGGGTCTGGGGTTCGAGTCCCAGCTGAAAGGGTCTGGGGTTCGAGTCCCAGCTGAAAGGGTCTGGGGTTCGAGTCCCAGCTGAAAGGGTCTGGGGTTCGAGTCCCAGCTGGAAGGGTCTGGGGTTCGAGTCCCAGCTGGAAGGGTCTGGGGTTCGAGTCCCAGCTGGAAGGGTCTGGGGTTCGAGTCCCAGCTGGAAGGGTCTGGGTTCGAGTCCCAGCTGGAAGGGTCTGGGGTTCGAGTCCCAGCTGGAAGGGACTGGGTTCGAACCCCGAAGTGTCTGCAGCCTAAATCTGTATCTGAGTTCACTGTCAAGTCGCTCTGGGAAGAGCCCTCTTCTCAGCGACTGAATAGTAACCGTGGCAACGCTCCCTCCCAGACAAGCTGAAGACGCTGCCGGACCTCACCCCCATCCTCATCACCATCGACCCGGACCGCGACACGCCGGACGCCATGGCGGCGTATGTGAAGGGTACGCTAAAGCAATGCTAAGTTCATCATGATAACCATAATTTTATTTTTATTTGTGTATATATATATATAAAAGTATAATTGCGATTATTTTGCGATTAACAGATTCAATTCATATTCTGCTGCGTCTGTGTGAATACAAAACAATATTAAAGCGATTGCTGGTTTTGTAATTTTATTTTAATGTAGCTAACGGATATACACAATCTGATTTATTTTGTTTTTATAATTGTTTTAAAAAAAAAAATTCTATAAATGAATTGCAACTTTTCACAATTAGCTAATTGCGGAGGTCAAAGGTCAGAGCGGAGGACTGTCCATGTGTGTGTGTGTGAGTAGAAGTTGGACAGCGTTAATCCAGCGCCGCTCTCTTCCTGGCAGAGTTCTCCCCAAAGCTGGTGGGTCTGACGGGGACTAAGGCCCAGGTGGACCAGGTCTCCCGGGCCTACAGGGTCTACTACAGCCAGGGGCCCAAGGACGAGGACAACGACTACATCGTGAGTACCCCCCCTCCGGTCCGGTCCGCTCCGGTCCCAGAAAGTCCTTTTAGTCATTGAGTTGAGAGACACTTCTCATCCAGAGAGACGTGTGGAGGATCAGTTTCCGAACCCGGGAGCGCTCCCCTCCCTAGTCTGGTTCCTTTGAGCATTATGTGAATGCAGCAATCGGACCAAACCAAGTGGGCCGAGATCCCCTAGTCCAGGTGGTCCACCTAGTCCAGGTGGTCTTTCCTTTCTAAGCACACCTGGGAGTCGTCTCAGTGGACCGAAGCGACGAGGACTTTTAGAGCTCCTCCTCCGTTCAGCCAGTCTGGTGGTGAGTTAACTGCCAGCGTTGTTCTCTTCTGCAGGTGGACCACACCATCATCATGTACCTGGTGGGGCCCGACGGAGACTTCCTGGAGTACTTTGGACAGAACAAGACCAGCACTGAGATCACAAACTCCATCGCGGCGCACATGAGGAAGAGCAAGAAGGGCAAATAAAGACTCGACCTTCTGGACAAACCTCATCTCCAGAGACCGGATCTCCAGATACCTGGTCTCCAGACCGATGATCACACGCTCTGTATAATGACCAATGATTTTTTGTATTTATTTTGTGTGTGTGTGTGTGCGTGTGTGTGTCTGTGTGCTGGATCATGGGGTTGTTTGCTGCCCCCTGGTGTCCGTTTACGGCATTACAAGAAGAGATGAATCAACTTTAAAGTTTGATTCCATGTGAAGGAATGTGTGAGTGACCATTTCAAGATAAAAGTGCAATTTTGAAAAAAATAATAGCACTGTTTTGTTCATCACTGTCGCCTTTTTTTTGCCTTTTTTTTTGCATTGTTTCTGCACTTCTGGCCTTCATCTTGATAGATATGAACTTTTGTAGGATATTTTTGTTCTGAGATTTCAAAAAAATAAATAATCCTCTATTTAGTGTTTGACACCCTTACTGCCAGCAGGCCGGTTAAGAACCACACACACACTAATGCACTGGAGACGAGAGACGCTGGTGGTGGTGGTGGAGGGGATGGGGTGGGGGGGGGGGGGGGGTTCGGCAAAGTCCTGGTCCGGTCTGGCTGCCGAGGACCAGATACAGAGGCAGCTGTTGGCTGAGCATGTGGGAGATAAATAGAGAGACTGATTTAGAGCCTCTATATCCACCAATTAAGATCCACACCAATTAAGACCGTCTGTTCACCGCCAGGGAACATACGCTGTTATACTATTTACTATTCCTTTATTTAAATAAAGTGACCTGGAGAGTACTTCTACAGGTCATTAAGGAGCAGGTAGGGGTTAGGGGGCATCTTGCTCAAGGATGCCTACAGATAGACTGGACATTGGGAATCGAACCCAGAACCTTTCGGCTGTGAGCCGAACACGACTAGAATATGTTTCACCTTATTAGCTATTCAACAGAATATATAGTTTTTATACACATTTTCCACACAAAGTGTGTAAAGATGAGTTTACCGTCGTACTAATGTGAAGGGAAGTGCAACAGTTGACTGATGGACGCTGCATGGACCTCCTGCATGGACCTCCTCCTGCATGGACCTTCTGCATGGACCTCCTGCAGCAGATCAGTGATGGACGCTGCATGGACCTCCTGCTTGGACCTCCTGCTTGGAGATCCTGCATGGCCCTCCTGCATGGACCTCCTGCTTGGACCTGCAGCAGATCAGTGATGGACGCTGCATGGACCTCCTGCAGCAGAAGACTGATGGACGCTGCATGGACCTCCTGCAGCAGCTGCTGACCATCTCCAGGATCTCCAGCTGTCCACTTCAACAATGATTCATTTCACTGGGATCAAAACGAAATGCGTCTTGATCTCCAAAAAGAGAAAGTATAAGGGGGGGGATATAAACACGAGAAGTAACACACACACATACACACACACACACACACACACACACACACACACACACACACACACACACACACACACACGCGGCAGAGTGGAAACACTTGAGTTCTACAAATACTGAGGCTAATTGGGAAACGCGCGACGGCGAGCTTTAGACGGCGCTCTCTGGCTTTCTGTATTCCTGATTTGACCTTTGACCCCCGAGAGGCCGGCTGGCTGGTCTGCATTCCCAGCATGCCTGCTGAGCGCTCTGCAGGGCGGCTCCACCGACCAGAACCAGAACCAGAACCTGAACCGTCTTTAACGGGCCGAGCGGGCTTCACACTCTCAATGTGGAGAGATATAATATAAATATAAGTTATATAAAAACAAAAATGTATGAGAATACTCGATCGGATGGATAAGTAGTATAATAAGAGTGACATGAAAGCAATATAAAAATAATCAATGTTTTGAAAATGAAATCAACCAAAATAAAAGCGGGTTATTGATATTCTGTGACACTGAGGGGCTGAAGGAAAGTGATCATGTGACAAAACCTCAAGCAAGAAGCAAAAAGTATTCTTAGATATTAGAAGTACAAGATAGAGAAACTAAATAGAAACACACATTTGATTCCAATAACTTAATGATTCAGGTCTGGTTGGAACGGGTTGGATCATGTGAATGTATCCGTTTGATGCTGCTTGAAACAAAGATAGTACAGCAGATATCTCCAGCCTGGTCCTGGTCCTCAGACCGCCCCCCCCCCCCCATCATCTAGAGGCCTAATCTCCCCTGAGCCCACAGAATGAGGGCCGCCATGTTTGGCCCCAAAGCCCCTGTAATCCGGCGTCCTTAGCGATCATTGCTTTTTAATCGGCCGGCGGCGCGGGACACAATTGAAACCGTTTAAATGTGACACAATACGCTATACTTAGGCTGTCTGAATTACAAAACAGACATGAAACAGACATGAAACAGACATGAAACAGACGGGCGATGACTTTCTCCAAGTCGGCCTGTAAGCCAGATATGATCTCTCTCGCCAAATATAGGAGAAACCGCGAACGCGGTCCGGCCATGTTGGCGTTATAAAGGCTGTCAAAGTCTCGTTAGGTCCAGGTTCAGGTTCTGGTTCAGGTTCTCTGGCAGACTGGGGGACCGGATAGTAATAAACCAACAGCAACAATCATCTTGAGATCCTCCTTCTGTCCAACCACGTGGTGTTACTGCTCATCTTGGGACACTCAGGTAAGTGCTGCTGTTCACCTCTACTGTATTTACAAAGAAATACAACAATTAACATTATTATTTATGGTTCTGTATCTCAATTGTCAGAGCCGGACATTAACCCAACCAGGGGTCCCACTGGGCCCCCATGCTAATCTATACACTCACTGCATTGGTATTATATGGACAACACATTGCAAATACACATCTATTTTATTTGAATGACTTTTATTACATGTACATTAAGTACATGTAATAAAACAGCAGAAGCTTTTATCCAAGCTGAGACTGAGAACAATTAAAGCATAAATTACAACCCCAGGGTCCAAAATGAACTTTTAGACGTGACTTTTTACTGCCAGAGTGGAAACATCTGCCAGCCAAGCAGCTGTTGTAATTATTATGTAACCCTGAACTGTTGTGTTCAATTTGGACCCTGATGACAACCAATAACATCTCCCATGAGAAGATATCCTTATATAAGATATATAAGTATCCCCCGCAGGTCTAGCAGGACATGGGGGACGCCGAGATGGAGATCTTTGGGTTGGCGGCGCCGTACCTCCGCAAGCCGGAGCGCGAGCGCGTCGCCGCCCAGAACGCGCCCTTCGACGCCAAGACGGCCGTCTTTGTGACGGACGCCAGGCAGGAGTACGTGAAGGGCAAAATCAAGAAGCAAGACGGCTCCAGGATCACCGTGGAAACGGAGGATGCGAAGGTACGGGCGTGGCGTGGGGACGTCTCGTCCTCATCTGGCTCACTACAGACTAGAGAGGACGGCACGGAAATGGGCAATAAAATGGAGTTCAATCTTTTTTTTTTTAATTAAGGAAGAAATATGAATATTTCATAGTTGTTCGTGTCTCTTTGGTCCAGATTGTGTCCGTCCAGCCGGAGGACATCCGGCCCATGAACCCTCCTAAGTTCGATAAGATCGAGGACATGGCCATGCTGACCCACCTGCATGAGCCGGCGGTGCTGTACAACCTGAAGGAGCGCTACGCCGCCTGGATGATCTACGTACGAAATATAATAACCTTATATAATAATGTTATATATAAATAACCTTATATATATGTTATATATATATATATATAATAACCTTATATATAATAATGTTATATATAAATAACCTTATATATAATAATGTTATATATATATATATATATATATATATATATATATATATATATATATATATATATATATATATATATAATAACCTTATATATAATAATGTTATATATAATAACCTTATATAATAATGTTATATATAAATAACCTTATATATAATAATGTTATATATATATATATATATATATATATATATAATAACCTTATATATAATAATGTTATATATAATAACCTTATATATAATAATGTTATAAAAGACACAGCTACACTAATTATGTCCTTTATAATAATAACCTTCAGTCATAAGCCATTTATAAGCCTTAACGAAGAACTTTAACATAACACTTTAACATAATTATCAGTCATCTACAAATGTATATTCATGTGTTGTTCATGATTAGTTCATCGTTAACTTAAGGCTTATAAACGACTTCTGACTGGACGTTATTATAAAGTGTTACCGCGACGTCCAGACTTATTTAGTAGGGGGGGGGGGGGGGGCAATATCCAACCAATCATAATACACTTCATTATCGGAAATAAGGATCAGGTTGTGTCTCACCTCAGTAATGTATTTAATGTAATTAATTAATTATTACCCCCCCCCCCCCCCCCTCCCAGACCTACTCCGGCCTCTTCTGTGTGACGGTGAATCCCTACAAATGGCTACCGGTCTACAACCCCGAGGTCGTCGCCGGTTACCGCGGGAAGAAGCGGCAGGAAGTCCCGCCCCACATCTTCTCCATCTCCGACAACGCCTACCAGTACATGCTCACCGGTAGCAACCGCTCCTTTCACAGTCCGATCATCTGACGATTATCTCCCCATTAATCATTTAGTACCAGAGTTGTATTACTTTAGTACCAGAGTTGTGTTACTTTAGTACCAGAGTTGTGTTACTTTAGTACCAGAGTTGTGTTACTTTAGTACCAGAGTTGTATTACTTTAGTACCAGAGTTGTATTACTTTAGTACCAGAGTTTTACTACTTTAGTACCAGAGTTTTACTACTTTAGTACCAGAGTTGTATTACTTTAGTACCAGAGTTTTACTACTTTAGTACCAGAGTTGTATTACTTTAGTACCAGAGTTTTACTACTTTAGTACCAGAGTTTTACTACTTTAGTACCAGAGTTGTATTACTTTAGTACCAGAGTTGTATTACTTTAGTACCAGAGTTGTATTACTTTAGTACCAGAGTTTTATTAATTTAGTACCAGAGTTTTATTATTTAGTACCAGAGTTTTATTACTTTAGTACCAGAGTTTTATTATTTAGTACCAGAGTTTTATTACTTTAGTACCAGAGTTTTATTATTTAGTACCAGAGTTTTACTACTTTAGTACCAGAGTTTTACTACTTTAGTACCAGAGTTTTATTACTTTAGTACCAGAGTTTTACTACTTTAGTACCAGAGTTGTATTACTTTAGTACCAGAGTTTTACTACTTTAGTACCAGAGTTTTACTACTTTAGTACCAGAGTTGTATTACTTTAGTACCAGAGTTGTATTACTTTAGTACCAGAGTTGTATTACTTTAGTACCAGAGTTTTATTAATTTAGTACCAGAGTTTTATTATTTAGTACCAGAGTTTTATTACTTTAGTACCAGAGTTTTATTATTTAGTACCAGAGTTTTATTACTTTAGTACCAGAGTTTTATTATTTAGTACCAGAGTTTTACTACTTTAGTACCAGAGTTTTACTACTTTAGTACCAGAGTTTTATTACTTTAGTACCACAGTTTTACTACTTTAGTACCAGAGTTGTATTACTTTAGTACCAGAGTTGTATTACTTTAGTACCAGAGTTTTATTACTTTAGTACCAGAGTTGTATTACTTTAGTACCAGAGTTGTATTACTTTAGTACCAGAGTTTTACTACTTTAGTACCAGAGTTGTATTACTTTAGTACCAGAGTTGTATTACTTTAGTACCAGAGTTGTATTACTTTAGTACCAGAGTTGTATTACTTTAGTACCAGAGTTTTATTACTTTAGTACCAGAGTTTTATTATTTAGTACCAGAGTTTTATTACTTTAGTACCAGAGTTTTATTATTTAGTACCAGAGTTTTATTACTTTAGTACCAGAGTTTTATTATTTAGTACCAGAGTTTTACTACTTTAGTACCAGAGTTTTACTACTTTAGTACCAGAGTTTGATTACTTTAGTACCAGAGTTTTACTACTTTAGTACCAGAGTTGTATTACTTTAGTACCAGAGTTTTACTACTTTAGTACCAGAGTTGTATTACTTTAGTACCAGAGTTTTATTATTTAGTACCAGAGTTTTATTACTTTAGTACCAGAGTTTTATTACTTTTATAGCTTTATCTGAAGAGCAGCCAAGAACAACTCAAGTATTAATTTTATAATGAACCAAACATTTTCTGAAGCATCAACCAGCGAATCTTTGTTAGGTGATCAATGACTTAAACGATTACTTGATTATCAAAATTAGATTATTTTCAGATGATCGACTAATCGATTGCAGCCCTACTCACCAGTACGCTAAAGTTAATAATTAAGTTTCGATAATAGATTAGTTTTGCAGCAAATTAATGGGAAGAATTGTTGCTATAGTGCATGGATTGTTTTACAACATCTCACATCAAATCTGAAAATTGCAAAATTGTCAAAAACTATATATATTTATATATATATATATATATATATATATATATATAAGGTACTAATATTCTGCTCATCATTTTCACAGATCGTGAGAACCAGTCAATCCTCATCACGTGAGTAACGATTCAACTTCCCGTCTCCTTACCAAAATAAGAGCCCCTCCTGTCCTGATGGTCACTGAACATTTCAACGTCCTGCAGCGGAGAGTCTGGCGCTGGGAAGACGGTGAACACCAAGCGGGTCATCCAGTACTTTGCGACGATTGCATCTTATGGGGACTCAAGCAAGAAAGAGCAACTTGGTGGTAGAATGCAGGTATATACCATATATATATATATATATATATACCAATAACTTTACATTTATACACAGTAGGCCGATACACTTAGAGCCAAACTCTACTATTTAGCAGACAGATGTATCCAAAGCCAGTGAATAGAAACAGAGTTTGTATTGTATTATTAGATAGATAGTTTAGATACATGTCATTAACAGGATCTTGCTCAAGGAAGCGTGTGGACATTTTGGGGTTCGAACCCAGAACCCTTTGGCTTGGAGTCGCCCTAACACCCGAACCACAGCGGTTCCCAACCTCTGACTTCAGGTGTCCCACGAAATGAGTCATCATCAAGACCTTACATGGACCGCCTCATATGCAAACTAACACTAAATAAAACACTAACACTTTATTTTAAATGAAAATGCTCTTATTACCAGGGGATTTATTAACTATGTGTTTATTACCAGGGGATTTATTAACTATGTGTTTATTACCAGGGGATTTATTAACTATGTGTTTATTACCAGGGGATTTATTAACTGTGTTTATTACCAGGGGATTTATTAACTGTGTGTTTATTACCAGGGGATTTATTAACTATGTGTTTATTACCAGGGGATTTATTAACTATGTGTTTATTACCAGGGGATTTATTAACTATGTGTTTACTCCCAGGGGATTTATTAACTATGTGTTTATTACCAGAGGATTTATTAACTATGTGTTTACTCCCAGGGGACCCTGGAGGACCAGATCATCCAGGCCAACCCCCTGCTGGAGGCCTTTGGGAACGCCAAGACCGTGAGGAACGACAACTCCTCTCGCTTTGTGAGTCTGTTTTATAGCAAAGAGAAATAGCATTGCTGTACATTTCCTCCACTGTTTTATATCTGGAAACATCAGGGGCAAAACTCCCATTACTGCTCCCCCAGTAATGCATTACTGGGGGAGCAGTAATGCGATCTGACTGCAGGTTAAGTGGTTGGGTCCAAGTTACCACAGGGTTTATTAAGGGGAAGACGCCACACTGCCGACCGAACCGGTCCCCATGAATGTGGGACTCACTATTTGGCAGACACTTTGCCCTTTTATGAATATTAAAAGGAACCTGTTGTACCACCAAGTACAACAATTTAAATTTTATTTTATTAAATGGAATTTATTATTTACTATGTATTATTACTGATAATTATGATTACTCATTAGTCTTTTCAAAATTAATGTTATTACTTATTACTCCCTGCTAACAGTAATTCGTTACTCTCCTCATATTACTTTTCCGTTACACCCCACACAATTGCTAATTCCTAATCCTTTCTCCTCTAAATTCACTTTGCATGTGCGCTGTGTGAATGTCAGGGAAATCGCCGCTAAGGCTTCAAACTAGCAGCTGTCTATGAATCTATAAAAGTTACAGGCTGGATGACAAGCAGACTCAAACTGATGTTTGAAAAGGTTTGATTTTAACTGTAATATTACTGAAATATTATTAGTAATTTATTACATTACCGGTTACTGGGGAAAGTATTGATAATATAATGATCATAAGGTAATGATAATAGGTAATGATCATAATAACAATCATCACTATGATATTCATGTTCCAGGGAAAATTCATTCGCATCCACTTTGGAACGAAGGGGAAGCTAGCGTCGGCGGATATTGAAACCTGTAAGTGTGACCAGAGCTACGTGCGCTAATGCTAATCTGGGGCTAATCATTGGCGATGAGATAGAAATGTCTGAGCTCTTCTGTTGATGCCCCAGATCTTCTGGAGAAGTCCAGGGTGACCTTTCAACTCCCAGCGGAGAGAAGCTATCACATCTTCTACCAGATCCTGTCCAACCAGAAGCCAGACTTAACTGGTAGGTGGACTCTGCATCATCTGAACAGATACGCAATGGGAGTTTGAACGAAGGTTAAAGAATTGTCTTTAATGAATTAAAATAGCCGATACAGCGTTTACAATGATCAATATTTGTCCCTCATCTCAGAGATGCTGCTGATCACCACCAACCCGTACGACTACCCGTTCATCAGCCAGGGGGAGATCTCCGTCCACAGCATCAGCGACCAGGAGGAGCTGGTGGCCACCGACGTGAGATATGGACGCAATATCTGACTATTTAGTCAATGCTTTTCTCCAAAGGGTCCTGTGAGAAGTGAATTAGTCAGGTTCAAGTTATGAAGGAGGAGCAGGTAGGGTTAGGAGGCATCTTGCTCAGGGATGCCTACAGGTACAATGTGGACACTGGGGGATCGAACCCAGAATCTTTCATCTGGGACTATCCCAGGAAAAAAAAAACATGTAAAATACAAAAATCTTATCATACAATTGCATCAAAAGCATGCGTTTTTAACACTTGTATTGTTGCGCCGTTGCAATCCTATGGCCTTAAACTGTGATCTTTCAAAAATGTTCTTCAAGTAAAATACTTAAAATACTGAAGTCTGTCTGTAAACTCGGTCTGTAAACACCGTCTGTAAACTCAACTGGACTAAACAACATTCCTCGGTTTCTATAGAGCGCGATTGACATCCTTGGGTTCAACGCCGAGGAGAAGTTGGGCATCTACAAGCTGACCGGAGCAGTGATGCATTATGGGAACATGAGGTTCAAGCAGAAGCAGCGAGAGGAGCAGGCCGAGCCGGACGGCACAGAGGGTGAGAGGTTAAATGTTAGAGGTTCAAAACGTGGTCGTCTGGAAGATGGGCTACAAGCTATGGTCAAGGAAAAACTTCTACCATTATATCTGCAGATTAAATCTCGGTTATTGCTTGCATTAAAGGTTCCTCTAACAGCTTGTTCCTCTTAGTGGCAGACAAAGTGGCCTACCTCATGGGCCTGAACTCTGCAGACCTACTAAAGGCCCTGTGCTATCCAAGAGTCAAGGTTGGAAATGAGTATGTCACCAAAGGACAGACGGTCCAGCAGGTACCCTTCCCCCTTCCTTACCGAAACGTCAATGTCGAAAACCTTTGCAGCACTTTATAAGCATATAATCATATCTCTGGAAACTTTGACTACAGGTGCACAATTCGATGGGCGCCCTCTCTAAAGCCGTCTACGAAAAATTGTTTCTCTGGATGGTGACCAGGATTAACCAACAGCTCGACACCAAGCTACCCAGGCAGCACTTCATAGGCGTCCTGGACATCGCCGGATTTGAGATATTTGAGGTGAATATGACTCCTAATACGACACCTTTGTTTGTTAGTTTTGTATTGTATATTGGTGAATTGAAGCGACAACGCTCTGTGCAGATGAACAGCCTGGAACAGCTGTGCATCAACTTCACCAACGAGAAGCTGCAGCAGTTCTTCAACCACCACATGTTTGTGTTGGAGCAAGAAGAGTACAAGAAGGAAGGCATCGACTGGGAGTTCATTGACTTTGGCATGGACCTGGCAGCCTGCATCGAGCTCATCGAGAAGGTAAACTGCACCGTTTCAAGTTCCACTCCACCCAGTCGATCGATTTAACCATCCCTCCATCCATCCATCCATCAAAACAAACATCTAAAGAAACAGTTCTCCTGTATGCTTCCAGCCTATGGGTATCTTCTCCATCCTGGAGGAGGAGTGCATGTTCCCCAAGGCCACGGACGGCTCCTTCAAGAACAAGCTGTACGACCAGCACCTGGGCAAGAACAGCTGCTTCCAAAAGCCCAAGCCGTCCAAGAGCAAGGCGGAGGCCCACTTCTCCCTGGTGCACTACGCCGGCACGGTGGACTACAACATCTCCGGCTGGCTGGAGAAGAACAAGGACCCGCTGAATGACACCGTGGCTCAGCTCTACCAGAAGGCCGGACTGAAGCTGCTGGGCCAGCTTTTCGCCAACTATGCTGCGGCCGACGGTCTGTAGGCCTCACAGTCTCCACATCATAGAAACGATAACAAAAAATACATATATATATACGTAGGAATGTAATGTTTTTATTTAAATATTATATTTCTTAATTTAGAAGTCAGTTGTTAGTGTTATTTTACCGTTAATTTGGACACAAGTCGGTAAGGAGCAGTTCGGGGTTCGGTATCCTTGAGCAAGATACCGACCCTAACCCTTTCAACCTGCTCCTTCTTGACCTGTGTCATGACCAGGTATGTCGTGAACATTGGGAATCAAACCCAGTACCTGTCGGCTGGGAGTCGACCACACTAACCACTCGACTATCCTGCCCACACATATAGGAATAATATTCCTCTGTATGGGTGATCCCAGTCAGAATCGAACCCTCAATAGCTCTAGCAGTTGAGCAAGGCAACAGGAAATCTCCTACATGCAAACCTCCTGCTAACGTTTTGTTCTCTGTCCTCAGACGGAAGTAAGAGGAGTTTTAAGAAAAAGGGCTCTTCCTTTCAGACGGTGTCTGCGCTGTTCAGGGTACGGTACCGGCATGTGTTTTAGCTTCTGCGATTAATTAAGGGATAATTATCTCTGGTGTGGTATCCTTCTTTACCCAGGTCCTACCACATCTAAGGTTTACAATGTTTACCAAATAATACAAAAGTAGATGCATAGTGCTTGAGTGTTCACTGGTTTTACACGTTTGTCTCCAACAGGAAAACCTCAACAAGCTGATGTCCAACCTTCGCTCAACCCATCCTCACTTTGTAAGGTGCATCATCCCAAATGAAACCAAAACTCCAGGTGAGACAAACTGACCAATGTGACGCCACCACTCAGTGGGAAGTGATACTTGCACCCCTAGATTGTTTTATTTTGAAAATCCAGTGGACATTTACTTTTACCCTGCATTTTGTCATTGCATATGAACTGGCAATGACAATACTGAGTAGGTAATCTCCAACATAAATATTTAGTGGTGAACAACAGACACCATCCAACAAACTCAAACCAATCTAATAAGCAATACACATGATGTATTTGTATCCCATTTTAATCTTTGGTTCACAATAGTTTCATCATAATAGTTTTCAAATCATTCCACATCAAAGTGATACCATGATGTTTAGTGTATTAGCGGGAAAACTATTTGTCCTCCCAGGATCCATGCATCACTACCTAGTGCTGCACCAGCTGCGCTGCAACGGCGTGCTGGAGGGCATCAGGATCTGCAGGAAGGGCTTCCCCAGCAGGATCCTCTATGGGGACTTCAAACAGAGGTCAGCCCAGCACCAGTTTCCTACTATCTCCTCTACGAAGATCTACCATCAGCATGTCCCTACCTGACCTGGAGACACCTCACAGTCCTCACACACATCTGTCGTTATCACATACATTTTGAATGGTTTATTTGAGTTCACAAATTACATTAATTTCCCATGAAATTCAAAATATACAGAGATGTACAGACATACAGATAGCACCATCTTCTCCACACTGCCAGGCTGCCTATGGTTGCTGAGATTGAGCCATACCTCCCCAGCTGTTTAGTTTGTTATTTGTTATGTGCTGCACAGTTGAGCGTGCCTGAATACAAAGCCTTTCATGGCCATTAATGACTCCTGCTCATGTATGCGTGTTCTGCATATGGCACATACACTTGAAACGTGAAACCTGTGTGGTAAAACTCATCCTTACAGGTACAGGATCCTGAACGCCAGTGCGATTCCTGAAAGGCAGTTCATTGACAGCAAAAAAGCGTCAGAGAAACTGCTCTCCTCCATCGACGTGGACCATGCGCAGTACAAGTTTGGATACACAAAGGTACTCCCAAGTTGTAGGGAATGATTGTGAAAGATGTCAGACACATTATTGCTAAGATTTGTTATTAGCAATTCTCACAATATTTCACACACAGCATAAAGTGTTATACAGATGGAGGTGAGTCCCAGGCTAAAAGTACCTCCAAATATGTCTTGAAATTGAGCAAGAACTTGCATTATGTGGACTAATTAATCAATATTAAGAAAGCAAATCATAAATAGTACTAATTATAAAGAGGAACAACTTTCAATGTTGTTTTCACTCGATCCCTTGCTCACAAGATTTCCCCAAACCTTGTTGAATGTGTTGACTTCTGTCCCATGGCGCCATGCAGGTGTTCTTCAAAGCTGGACTGTTGGGTCTTCTGGAGGAGATGAGAGACGAACGTCTTGCCGTGCTGATGACCCGAATCCAGGCGGTTTCCCGCGGTTACGTGGCCCGGCTGAGATTCAAAGAGATGTGCAGGAATAGGTGAACTGCCTAGACCCCCCCACACACACACCCTCTCCAATGGTGAATGTGTTTCAAGAATCATGCCTGTATTTATTTTGTTCTCCAGGGAATCCATTTTTGTCATTCAATACAACATCCGCTCTTTCATGAACGTGAAAAACTGGCCGTGGATGAGGCTCTACTTCAAGATCAAGCCGCTGCTCCGCAGCGCAGAGGCGGAGAAGGAGATGCAGAACCTAAAGGAGCAGTTCGCCCGGCTCAAAGAGGAGTTCCTCCGGTCTGAGGCCCGGAGGAAGGAGCTGGAGGAGAAGATGGTGGTGATGGTTCAGGAGAAGAACGACCTCTTCCTTCAGATTCAAGCCGTAGGTTTTTTTTTCAATGAGAAATGGCGCTGTGGCAAAACAATTGATTCTTTCCCATCTGCTTTTCATCCATCTCTAGGCATCCAATATTTGAATGTTGGATGTGGGGATTGCATGTTGGTAATTATGTGCACACCTATTGCCTACCTTAACAGTGTAGGCTATGTCTACACTATGCCAGATAAATGTAAAAACGGCACACTAAGACTGCAAAAACACATCCAGCTTCTCTGGAAGGTCTGGATCACATGACGATATCATTGTTTTCAGAAATAGCCCAGCTACACAGCCATGCAAGACCAGCGTTTTCTGATTTATGCACTTTGGAGACAGTTTTCATGTCGTAAGTGTGCATGGAAGGTCAAAAGATCCGGTGACACATTGATCATATGTAGTGTGGACACGGGTGTTACAAGGTCCTGTGTATTTCTGGCGTGGCAGGAGCGGGACAACCTGTGCGATGCTGAGGAGCGGTGTGAGGGCCTCATCAAGAGTAAGATCCACCTGGAGGCCAAGCTGAAGGAGTTCTCAGAGAGGATGGAGGAAGAGGAGGAGATCAACGCCGAGCTGACGGCCCAGAAGAGGAAGCTGGAGGACGAGTGCTTGGAGCTCAAGAGAGACATTGATGACCTGGAGCTCACCATTGCCAAGGTGGAGAAGGAGAAGTACGCCACAGAGAACAAGGTCAGTGGACCATGGTTGGCCAACTGTGGGTCGTGAACCCCAGACCCATAACTGAGTCCTCTCCAGCAAGGGACCAAGCGTATGGCAGGATGGCCTTTTAGTTCATAAATATACATGCATACATGCCATGTCTCTTTCATTTGATCATAAGTCTGAAGACTAAAATGTTGAATACTGTATCGATGAACAATATACATACAGAAATGTACATGTTGTTGACATGATACATGGAGAATGGAGAAATATTTGGTGGGTCCTGAGCCAGACGTATCTTCACAGGTGTGTTACAGCATGAAAAAGTTTGGGAACACCTGTGGTACAATAAAGGCCATCTTTAAGACAATGTGAAAGACTAGATCACATCTACCTTCCATGATATGACATTGAGTAGGACTGGTGGGACAGCAAAAATTCATCTTACAATTGGATCACATAAAGTGACAAAACTTACAAAGTTCCTCTCCACAGGTCAAGAACTTGGTGGAGGAGTTGGCAGTGCTGGAGGAACACCTGCTGAAGTCTTCCAAGGAGATTAAATCTTTACAAGAGGTGCATCAGCAGACTCTGGACGACCTCCAAGCGGAAGAGGATAAAGTGAACTCCCTGACCAAGACGAAGGTCAAGTTGGAGCAACAGGTTGACGATGTACGCATCACCATCCCAGAACAGGATGTTGGAACCATGTGCCAGTATTGGAATAACTAGACTAAGAGTTACTACAATTTAGTGTAACATAACTATCAGTGGCAAACTGTTACTTCCCATGGAGCCGTAAAAATCTGAACGAAAGCCCATTGGCTCCAAATCCAAATATGATTGGTTGATCAAATTGTCAATCCAAATGTACGCTCTCATTCCCTTTAATGGTCAGGGCAGGAAGTAGAATACCCTGGATGAAGGAAATTCTCCCCAGAGACTCCAGGTGAAAAAAATGTGATTGGTTGTTTTTTTTTCCTAACACAAAACCATTCAAATTCACAGAGCATGGACAGAAAACAGAAACATGTCGGCGTACTTTTATTTTTGTATTTTATTTTCTTATTTAATAAGATATCTTGGGTTTTCTTAATCTGCGGATTCCAGGGCCTTCTCTGAATACCTTGAATCTTCGCCACTGATAACTATATTTGTGACTTTGCTGTCAAGTTTCACCAGTTGAGAACCACTGCAATACACAACATTTCTACATTTGGTTAAAAACATTCAAAACACATAAATGTTAACATGTTTCAGCTGGAAGGGTCCCTGGAGCAAGAGAAGAAGGTGCGAGCCGATCTGGAAAGATCCAGAAGAAAGCTGGAGGGAGATCTCAAGCTGTCCCAGGATAACATCATGGACATGGAGGGTGACCGACAGCGGCTGGAGGAGACGCTGAAACAGTACACACATCTCGTCTCATTGGACACCAAGATCCTCTAGGGGTCATGTGTCAAGCTTATAAACTAGGCAATATTATAGATAATAATAAACCAAAAGATGGTGGCTTTATTTGTCTTTTTTTTCCAGAAAGGACTTTGAAGTCATCAACCTCCAGAGCCGAATGGAAGATGAACAAGCTCTAAGCGTACAACTCCAGAAGAAACTCAAAGAGCAGCAGGTATACCTGTTCAGGGGTTTGCTTCACTCCTCCAGTCCCACATGGCTTAGCAGGCCCACTCTAAACCATTACTGTGGATACAGCCATAGCAACCCTAAACAGGGTGACTCACTTAGGGAACTATGAGTCTTCTGCCTGTCACTATTGTGTGCTGCTGTTAGCAGTTAGGCTGAGAACAATCAAAGCATACAATATTGAAGTAGTTTCAAAAGTGCTGCACAACCTTGATTCTAAAAATCCTGTACAGAGTAGGAATCAGAAAAGCAACATTAGTAAAGGGTTACTACTACTACTACTCCAGGGCCGCATCGAGGAGCTAGAGGAGGAGATGGAGGCAGAGCGTTCGTCTCGGGCGAAAGTGGAGAAGCAGCGGTCTGATCTGTCCCGGGAGCTGGAGGAGATCAGCGAGAGGCTGGAGGAGGCCGGAGGAGCCACCGCCGCCCAGGTGGAGGTCAACAAGAAGCGGGACGCAGAGTTCCACCGCCTGCGCCGCGACCTGGAGGAGTGCACCTTGCTGCATGAGTCCACGACGGCCGCCCTGCGCAAGAAACAGGCCGACTGCTCCTCCGAGCTGGGCGAACAGATCGATAACCTCCAGAGGGTGAAGCAGAAGCTGGAGAAGGAGAAAAGCGAGCTCAAGATGGAGGTGGACGATGTGGTCTGCAACATGGAGACCGTTCTGAAGAGCAAGGTAACAGTTTTTTATTTGGTATGTGTCCTAAATTGGGGGGCAGGATAGTTTCAGGGCTAGGGTGTAGGAATGGTACTGGGTTTGATCCCCAATGTCCACAGACTTCCTGTAAGCATCCTTGTGCAAGATGCCATAACCCCTACCTGCTCCTAAATACTACACGAAAACATATGCTAAAGAACTTCATAGTGAAAGCGTACTAAATAGTTAATTGTGTTTAAATATTTCAGGCCAATCTGGAAAAACTATGCAGGAGCCTGGAAGACCAAAGCAATGAATATAAAAGCAAATTGGAGGATGCCCAAAGGTCTCTGAGCGATTCCACGACTCTCACCTGTCGTCTGCAGACAGAGAACGGTAAACATATCAGTCCTTATATAAGAACAAAACAACAACGTTAAATGTATTCGAATTCATAAGCCATCGACTAAAATCTTCAACAGGGGAACTTTCCCGGCAGCTTGAGGAGAAGGAGGCCGCTCTGTCTCAGATACACAGGGTGAAGAACGCAGGCAGTCAACAAATTGAGGAGCTGAAGAGACTTTATGACGAAGAGATCAAGGTCAGAAATTGATGCAGATAGTCCTTCTCTTAATATTCCCCATCTGTGTGTATTCACTTTTATTGTGTTGTGCATTTCAGGCCAAGAACTCCCTGGCCCACGGTCTGCAGTCTGCGCGCCACGACTGTGAGCTCCTGCGGGAGCAGTATGAGGAGGAGCAGGAGGCCAAGGCGGAGCTGCAGCGAGGCCTGTCCAAGGCCAACAGCGAGGTGGCCCAGTGGAGGACCAAGTATGAGACCGACGCCATCCAGAGGACCGACGAGCTGGAGGAGGCCAAGTAAGGAAGTCTTTGGTGGAGATGGTTGGTGGTTGGCAGTACAAGATGTCTAATGTTATGTTAAAGCTTTTCCTGAAATGAGAAAGAGATTGAACTTTGACGCAAAGGAAGAAGTTGGCTCAGAGGCTTCAGGAATCCGAGGAGTCAACGGAGGCCGTAAACGCCAAGTGTGGGTCGCTGGAGAAGACCAAACAGAGGTTGCAGGTGGAGGTGGAGGACCTCATGGTGGAGCTGGAGCGGTCAAACGCCTCCAACACCATGTTGGACAAGAAGCAGAGGAACTTTGACAAGGTACAGTATATTCTGGACTAGAAGGGCAGTTTCCTCATAATATTGTATTCATGTAGTGAGAGAGAGTAGAAAGCAACTCTTCTGACACATCAGGGTAAACTCAATATTTTGATAATGGGTTATGGATTATTGACATTCCCAATGAAAACTATCCAAAGTTACTTACATTGACATACCGTTACAGGTCATTAAGGAGTTAGGGGCCTCTTGCTCAAGGATGCCTACAGGAAGATTGCACACAGATTAAACTCCCTAACCCCTTTGTCAGGTTCTTGGTGAATGGAAACAGAAGCTGGAAGAGAGCCAGTCGGACCTGGAGGTCTCTCAGAGGGAGTCCAGAACGGTGAGCACCGAGCTGTTCAAGCTGAAGAACTCCTACGAGGAGGCCATGGACCACCTGGAGAGCATGACGCGGGAGAACAAAAACCTCCAGCGTAAGAAAGAAACGTTGGACGAAAAGATTATCATTTGTGGATGTTGAGGGGACATTTTTGTCATCAAACAAGAGACTTTGGCTTTGTTTTACAGAGGAGATAACCGACATCACCGAACAACTGGGCGAGTCTGCGAAGACCATCCACGAGATGGAGAAAGTTGCTAAACAAGCAGAACAGGAAAAGAGGGAAATCCAAGTTGCTCTCGAGGAAGCAGAGGTGCTTTTCTTTATGCATTGTTTCAGTTTTATTGTCCTCTGATTGCAGTTAAGATACATCTGACCAAGGGTATGGAAACTTTAGTTTCACTATAGAAGGTTTCCTTATCATTATAGTTGCCATCAGAGTGATAACCACCCCTATTGCCGAATGAAGATGTGTCTGCATTGAATGATTACTCTTCTCAACACTTTTTTCAGGATTTTCTGGATTCATATTCACAATCATGATGCAAATAGTGTTAAATAGTACCCTCAGTACACTGACCTGGGCACGTGTCCTCTAGTCCTCCATGGAACAGGAAGAGGCCAAACTGCTGCACCTCCAGCTGGAGCTGAACCAGATCAGGACGGAAGTGGACCGCAGGGTGTCGGAGAAGGACGAGGAGCTGGACCAGCTGAAGAGGAACCACCAGAGGACCGTAGACATCTTACAGAGCGCCCTGGACACCGAGACCCGCAGCCGGAACGACGCCATGCGCCTCAAGAAGAAGCTGGAGGGCGACATCAACGAGATGGAGATCCGCCTGGGCCACGCCAACCGCCAAGCGTCTGACGCCACCAAACAGTTCAAGAGCCTGCAGTCCCAATACAAGGTCGGTGGACAACTACACTGCCACTGCTGTTTCTTCTGCTATGTCTAGATGTTTGAACACCTTTGACCCATGATGATCCAATAGAGTGTGTGACAAAGAAACAAAATGGCAGCACCATGCAGAACCATGGGCCCAATGGCGGTGCCAATAGACTGCCTTCTCCAACTGACCCACAGCCATTTTCTGAACCAACTTTCAGTGAGGTTGAGAGATGGCTTTTGAAAACAACAATCCTCCTCCATCTCCTTGCAGGACACCCAGGTCCATTTGGATGAAGCCCTCCACAGTCTGGAGGACATGAAGGAGCAGCTGGCCATGGCGGAGCGCCGGAGCGCCCTGCTGGCGACTGAGGTGGAGGAGATAAGGGAGGCGTTGGAGCAGTCGGAGAGGAGCCGCAAGCTAGCCGAGCAGGAGCTGGTGGACGTCAGCGCGAGGATTCAGCTGCTTCACGCCCAGGTGACACCAGACGCTGAGGAAAAGTATCAGAACTCAATACAAGGAAGCAGACCTTCCTTGTTTTCTAATATAAGAGAGTACTGCTTCATCAGGTGTCAAAGAAATCATGGTCTGCAACGTCCACAAGAAAAAAAGATTGCAGAAAAGTTGGCAAATTGACGTCATTGGTCCTATTTGAACCAATGGAGGACTCGAAGCAGAGGAACGGACCGATAAGTGAATAAACTACAGGCTAAACATTGTCAACAGAGAATAGAAAGTATTTTCTCCACTTTTGCTTTAAAGCCTTGAATATGAAACTATGAAACGCAAGTGATGTGCGACAATTGTTACCGTTGACAGACTGAAATCACTCCCTCAGTTCTGTGCCATCAGTCGGTTAACAGTCGGTTCTCTGTCTCCCCGGGTCAGAACACGGGTCTGCTGAACAGCAAGAAGAAGATGGAGTCTGACATTACTCAGCTGCAGTCGGACATGGAGGACACCGTCCAGGAAGCCCAGAACGCAGACGATAAAGCCAAGAAGGCCATCATAGACGTAACCCTCCATCTGAGTTTTCTCCCTTTACTCCCTTTTATCTACCTGTACACATCCCAGCGCAAGATGCCCTAACTAGGGCTGGGCAATCATTCAATATTATTATCGTCTTCGAATGGTATTGCATCGTCATGAAATTTAAGATATCGACTTATCGTGATTCCCAGTTTTGTGTAAATTAATTACGATGAGAAGATAGGTCCTTTAAAATATGAGGTTTGAAACGTCAGAGAGAAAGGAAAAATAGTTTTAGTCCGATACCATACTTTAAATGTCCATAAACTTCAATGTAACGACCCTCAGACTGTTTAGAAATGTGTTTTGAATCCATAAGCATATCGTGATATTTACTGATAGTATTTCTATATCCCCCAGCCCTCGCCCTAACCCATACCTGGGTGATCCATACAAGTGATCCAGTTTGAATTGCAAGTGTTTCCCTTGCAGGCGGCCATGATGGTGGAGGAGCTGAAGAAGGAGCAGGACACCAGCGCTCACCTGGAGCGCATGAAGAAGAACCTGGAGGTCACAGTGAAGGACCTGCAGCAGCGCCTGGATGAGGCCGAGCAGATCGCTCTCAAGGGGGGCAAGAAGCAGCTGCAGAAGCTGGAGACCAAAGTAACCCTCATCACTCACTTATTAAACGGCTTGGTTGAATATTCTGGTCAATTACGGCATCCTACGGTCTGTTATTTCTGAATAACAGACCGCTGCTATGGACGCTATTTCCAACCGCATAATGTAATCTATTTATTTCTAGCGGCGGAAATAAAGTCATTTTTAAATGAATAAACTCTGGTGTTTCTTCAGGTCCGGGAGCTCGAGGCTGAGCTGGAGACGGAGCAGAAACGCAGTGGAGACTCCATGAAGGCTGTGCGCAAATATGAGCGAAAAATTAAAGAGGTCACCCATCAGGTATATCAGATATATACACACACATATACAAGGTAGATGGAGAGATACAGACGGATGGACAGACAGCTGAATGGACATTAACGATGGGGTGTTTCAGGGGGAGGAGGAGAAGAAGGCCACCGCCAGGCTCCAGGACTTGGTGAACAAACTGCAGCTCAAAGTGAAAGCGTACAAGCGTCAGTGTGAGGAGGCGGTGAGTCACTGTCTCCTTTTACTACAAACTCAAAGTCTATAATATAAAATATGGTGCTAACAAAAATGTGGGTAAAAAGATAACCAGAATAGTGAACTATGACCAGAATAGTGAACCATGACCAGAATAGTGAACCATGACCAGAATAGTGAACTATGACCAGACTAGTGAACTATGACCAGAATAGTGAACTATGACCAGAATAGTGGACTATGACCAGAATAGTGAACTATGACCAGAATAGTGAACCATGACCAGAATAGTGAACAGTGACCAGAATAGTGAACCATGACAAGAATAGTGAACCATGACCAGAATAGTGAACAATGACCAGAATAGTGAACTATGACCAGAATAGTGAACCATGGCCAGAATAGTGAACCATGACCAGAATAGTGAACAGTGACCAGAATAGTGAACCATGACCAGAATAGTGAACCATGGCCAGAATAGTGAACCATGACCAGAATAGTGAACCATGACCAGAATAGTGAACAATGACCAGAATAGTGAACAGTGACCAGAATAGCAAACTATGACCAGAATAGCAAACTATGACCAGAATAGTGAAGTATGACCAGAATAGTGAACTTTGACCAGAATAGTGGACTATGACCAGAATAGTGAACTTTGTGATTCTGTCGTGTGATTGGCAGGAGGAGCAAACCAGCGTCCACCTGGCCAAGGTGCGTAAGGTTCAGCACGACCTGGAGGAGGCGGAGGAACGCGCCGACATCGCAGAAACTCAAGTGAACAAACTGCGTGGTAAAAGTCGCGGCATCGCTGGGAAGGGAGAATAGGAACAGTCTCGTGTTTCTCAGTATATTATGGGATGTTGAGTTTGTTGTGGCTTTTTGTATTTTGTTTCTGTGAGTAGTATTGTGAATTAGGAAAATTCAATTCAGATTTTCTTTTGAAATGTGTGCATTTATACAATACATATCCCTTTACTGATATATATGGTACAATATAATAGAAAATAAAATAAGACAGGTATTACTCATTAAGAAGACATTATTAAACATACATGTGTATAATAAATGTGTGTTTGGTGTTGTTGATGTCTGTGTGAATTTCATATGCATTGCCCCTGCATGGTTAATATGTATTATTAATATTAATATAATTTATATTTATCACACTATGTAAAATATTCATATTTATGTTGTTATTATACATCCATGGTTTAAATTTGACAACACACATGGCTCAAGGTGCAACCTGACTGGCTGTACGGCGTTACTGAAGTTCACCTTAGAATAACACAGAATATATATATATATATATATATATATATATATACTGTATATATATATATATATATATATATATATATATATATAGAGAGAGAGAGCAACTGATGATGAAGAGGACACTAATAAGCCAGCTGGTCGTTAGTTAACCAGTCTGAGGGTTTGTATTGTTACAGTAGCTGCAGGGCCGCTGGCCGCCACCTGGTGGAGACAGTCCACACCGTCTCTGAGCGTCCCAACAAATTATGTTATAAAGAGTTAACCCATAATATTCAGAATTAAGTTATTTATTAAAATAGACAAATGATGTAGACAGGGAGGACCACCGTAACGTGGAAATCAAGCATTTAAACCACTGAGGCCTTTCAGTTTGTTAATGAAAGCTTACACTGGAGCACACCTGAGCTCATTATATATATATATATATATATATATATATATATATATATATATATATATATATATATATATATATACTGTATATATAGTTATCAGTGGAGAGTCTGGGGAAGGAAAGACTGAACAAAGAGTGTTTAATGAAATCTCTGTAGGCCTACAGACACAATGGGCTCAAGTAAAGTCCAAGTAATGAAGTGACTCACATCAGTATCAGTGGACCTGTTGTCATCCTTGAAGATCTCCTGGAGGTTCTCCTGGTCCTGCTCTGGAACAACGAAGGTCCTCCACTTTTCACCTGTCCTGAATCAGCCATGTTTCCCCAGCCCATCTCTCTGGGACTCACCTGTTCCCCATTCCCTCATTAGTGGTGTTTGTAGTTTAGTTCTGGTTTTCAGTAAAGTCTTTCAGTCTTGGCATTATTCCTGTTAGGTCTAGTTTGTATCGTAAGTGTGGTTTTGAATTAAATATTGAATTCTTAAGTTATTTCATTCAACTCGGTACATATCTAACCGGATGTGATCATGGATGTGTGGGTGGTGATCATGGATGTGTGGGATGTGATCATGGATGTGTGGGATGTGATCATGGATGTGTGGGTGGTGATCATGGATGTGTGGGATGTGATCATGGATGTGTGGGATCTGATCATGGATGTGTGGGTGGTGATCATGGATATGTGGGATGTGATCATGGATGTGTGGGATGTGATCATGGATGTGTGGGTGGTGATCATGGATGTGTGGGATGTGATCATGGATGTGTGGGATCTGATCATGGATGTGTGGGTGGTGATCATGGATATGTGGGATGTGATCATGGATGTGTGGGATGTGATCATGGATGTGTGGGTGGTGATCATGGATGTGTGGGATGTGATCATGGATGTGTGGGTGGTGATCATGGATGTGTGGGATGTGATCATGGATGTGTGGGATGTGATAATGGATGTGTGGGTTGTGATCATGGATGTGTGGGATGTGATCATGGATGTGTGGGATGTGAATGTGATGCTGGTCAAAAGCTGCTCTGTAAATAAAGTTGAAGCGACTTTTTCTATCCTGATGCTGCACAATTAAAACCATTGTAATAATAATAATAATAATAATAATAATAATGACATGTCACCCACTCTGCATAATGGATCATTACCATTACAATTACTATCTTGTCAATTAAAATGAATTAAATCTATTGTCTCCATTTGATTGATTAACATATTATCATTTTTAAGTGTATATTTAACTCATCAAAACAACACACTGGTATTCAACAGATTCAAGCAATGAATTTAGCATTTCATTTGTTTTATTGGTTATAATTTATGGCAACATCCAAACATGATAACATTCATTAAATGTCAAAATAATGTCAAAACAAATTTTATTTCCTTATAATAATGAATATATATTTTAGTAGAGAGCGGATCCTTCCAGCGGTGCGTTATTCACCGCTGGTCTTCCCCTGGGGAAGTACAAACAACACATTATATAATGAGAGTTTATTAGAGGAATCAAACTACATATTTACTAGTGGTGGGCATAGATTAATTTGTTTAATCTAGATTAATCTAACTGTAATCTTGGAATTAATCTAGATTAATCTAGATTAAAATGGCTCATTTGAATTCTGTCGAAGGCATTCATAATATGTGTGTGCTACCTAAATAATGACTAAAAATAAGTCTGCGCGATGACGGGGGGGGGGGGGGGGGGGGTGATTGGGTTGTTGTTGTTTTTTTATCGTGCGATAAGAGTCTCGCGTAATCGCAGCGCATTAACGCCGATAACGGCCCACCACTAATGTTTACATATTTACATATTTACATAAACAAAGTCACATGCAGATGAGGATGAATTCATATATTCATCATATTCAGGTGTTCATCATATTCATATATTCATCATATTCAGGTGTTCATCATATTCAGGTGTTCATCATATTCAGGTGTTCATCAGATTCAGGTGTTCATCAGATTCAGGTGTTCATCATAATCAGGTGTTCATCATATTCAGGTGTTCATCATAATCAGGTGTTCATCATATTCAGGTGTTCATCATATTCAGGTGTTCATCATAATCAGGTGTTCATCATATTCAGGTGTTCATCATAATCAGGTGTTCATCATATTCATATATTCATCATATTCAGGTGTTCATCATATTCAGGTGTTCATCATATTCATATATTCATCATATTCAGGTGTTCATCATAATCAGGTGTTCATCATATTCAGGTGTTCATCATATTCAGGTGTTCATCATATTCAGGTGTTCATCATAATCAGGTGTTCATCATATTCAGGTGTTCATCATATTCATATATTCATCATATTCAGGTGTTCATCATAATCAGGTGTTCATCATATTCAGGTGTTCATCATATTCAGGTGTTCATCATATTCAGGTGTTCATCATATTCAGGTGTTCATCATAATCAGGTGTTCATCATATTCAGGTGTTCATCATATTCAGGTGTTCATCATATTCAGGTGTTCATCATAGGTTCTCGCCCCACCTTGGCCAAGTCTCGGCTCTTGGCCCTCATCTTGTTGAGTTGGGACTCTGCGATGTCCGCCCTCTCCTCCGCCTCCTCCAGCTCATGCTGCACCTTCCTCAGCCGGGACAGGTGGCTGTTGGCCTGCTCCTCCTGAGGGAGCACCACCCACAGCATCACCACCCACAGCATCACCACCACCCACAGCATCACCACCACCACAGCATCATCACCACCCACAGCATCACCACCACCCACAGCATCACCACCACCCACCCACAGCATCACCACCACCCACCCACAGCATCACCACCACCACCCACAGCATCACCACCACCCACAGCAGCATCACCACCACCCACAGCATAACCACCCACCCACCCACAGCATCACCACCCACCCCACCCACAGCATCACCACCCACCCACCCACAGCATCACCACCACCCACAGCATCACCACCACCCACAGCATCACCACCACCACCCACAGCATCACCACCACCCACAGCATCACCACCACCCATAGACACCATCACCACCACCCACAGCATCAACACAACCCACAGCATCACCACCCACCCACAGCATCACCACCACCCACAGACACCATCACCACCCACAGCATCACCACCACCACCCACAGCATCACCACCACCCACAGCATCATCACCACCCACAGCATCACCACCACCCACAGCATCACCACCACCACCCACAGCAGCATCACCACCACCCACAGCATAATCACCACCCACCCACAGCATCACCACCACCCACATCATCACCACCACCCACAGCATCACCACCACCACCCACAGCATCACCACCACCACCCACAGCATCACCACCACCCACAGCATCACCACCACCCACAGCATCATAGCAACATATTAGCAACATATTAGCTATGTTAGCAGTAGTGTAGCTAGATTTGGGATAGCTTAGCTACGTTAGCCATAGCTTAGCGACAACAGCGGCACTCACGGCTTCATCCGACTGCCGCTTGTACACTTTGACCTTCATCTGCAGTTTGTCCACCAGGTCCTGCAGCCTCGTGACGTTCTTCTTGTCCTCCTCCGACTGCATCTCACAAGGACGAAAACACGCTCATATTCAAAGCTACGTCAGCTAGCTGAGTACAACATCCACCCGTTCACTTGCACCTCGTGAATGACATAAAAACATAATGTTGTGCACAGCGGTGTCACCTGGAAGCTGAGCTCTTTCAGCCGGCGCTCGTGTTTCCGGACGCCCTTCACGGCGTCCGCCGCGTGTCTCTGCTCTGCTTCCAGCTCATTCTCCAGCTCTCGCACCTGCAAGGAGAACAGCAGGAAAACGGCGAACGCTGTCACACTTCAAAAAGCCATTTCCTCTCACCCAGTCGAAAAGGTTGTGGGTTCGAAACCCCAATGTCTGCACTGCAGCACGATGCCTAACCTCTACCTGCTCATATATGACATGCATCTAAAATTCACTATATGTTGCTTTGGATCAAAGCATCTTCTGAAGGCTAGTGCCCTGCTCAAGGGAACTGTGGTCAAACCATGGGAGGACATGGGTGAGAAGCTGTATTCACAGTTCCTAACACCGCTACAATAAAGACAACCAACCGGCTGGTTTCCGTGGCGGTCGGGTCGTAGCTCCTACCCTGGTCTCCAGTTTCTGGAGCTGCTTCTTGCCCCCCTTCAGGGCCAGCTCCTCGGCCTCGTCCAGGCGCTGCTGCAGCTCCTTCACTGTGGCCTCCAGGTTCTTCTTCATGCGCTCCAGGTGAGCGCTGGTGTCCTGCTCCTTCTTCAGCTCCTCCGCCATCATGGCCGCCTGCAAGGGAAACCCTCGATTTACTTCAAACAGGATCAGGGGGCTCAGTGAGGCACGTTGCGTTGTGCCTAGCAGCGGCCCCTAGCTGTTGTGTAAACCACGGCCTCTCCTGGCTTATTGCTGAAATAGACTAGAGATAGAGATAATAAAATAACATAACAGGTCACATGCTTACGTCTGTGATGGCCTTCTTGGCCTTCTCCTCGGCGTTCCTGGCCTCCTGGACGCTGTCCTCCACCTCACTCTGGATCTGCGTCAGCTCAGCCTCCAACTTCTTCCTGCTGTTGATCAGACTGGTGTTCTGTAATAAGAGACACAGGGGGGACACATTAGGGAGGGACGCTGGGACAGGGGGACCAGAGGAAACCCGTTTTCCATATTTTGTTGGACCGCCAAACTACAAATGTCCCCATTTTTGGGTCACGTTACACTAACGTGAAAGGAGGAGGTGAAGCCAGACCTGGGAGTGGAGGAGCTGGACCCTCTCCATGGCGTCGAGGAGCTCCTGCTCCGCCACTTTGCGGCTCCTCTCGATCTGCTCCACCGCTCCTCGCGTCTCCTCCACCTCCGCCTGCATCAGGTTGCTCCGGCGCTCAGACATGGCCAGCTGCTCCTTCATGTCCTCGCTCTCCTTCAGGGAGTCCTCCAGGTGGACCTGCACCTCCTAACCAGACACAAAGAGACACTTCAGCAGTAAGACAGTGAACAGCGGTTCCTAGAGCGGTTAGTCTACCTTGTTAAGATTTCACTAAATAAACACAGTTTATTACACGTTACCTTGAGCTGGACTTGTATGTTCTTCAGTTGTTTCTGGGCCTCGGCCGCCTGCCTGCTGGCGTGGCTGAGCTGGATCTCCATCTCGTTCAGGTCCCCCTCCATCTTCTTCTTCACCCTCAGGGCGTCGTTGCGGCTGCGCACCTCGGCGTCCAGCGCCGCCTGCATGGACTCCACCGTCCGCTGGCCGCTCCTCTTCAGCTGGTCCAGCTCCTCGTCCTTCTCAGAGGCCTTCTGGTTCACCTGGACCTTCAGCTGGTTCAGCTCCAGCTGGACCCGCAGGATCTTACACTCCTCATGCTCCAAGGAGGCCTGGATGGGAAGACCAGGATCACAATCAACTTCTTTTAATGCCAGGTAAGTTTGCACATGCAAGGAAGTATAGTAGATCTAGTTGTTTGGACGCCATCTTTACCTCGGCCTCCTCTAGTGCGGTCTGAGCCTCCATCTTCTCCATCTCCGCCTGCTTCTTGGACTTCTCCAGCTCATGCATGGTTCTGCCGGTTTCCCCCAGCTGCTCGCTGAGATCCAAGATTTCCTCTAAATCAAAAATACGATGAAATTAAATCACTGTGACGTGCGTAGCAGTAGCAGGAACTTTATTTTACCATTTGACAACCCTGAATAACGCTAATAAACATTTCTGTAAGATTATAGTCTTAGTCAAAGTATTTTTTCACTGTATGTAAAACATTTTTGTACAAAATTGTATTTAATTGAATCTTATTTTAGTATTAGATTTTACTATTTGTGCTATGGCAATGTAAATGTATGTTTTCCATGCAATAAAGCCCTTTGAATTTGAGAGAGAGAGAGAGCGCGAGAGAGAGCGAGAGAGAGAGAGAGAGAGAGACGAGGAACATACGAGGAACATACGTTGCAGATTTTTGTTTTCCCTCTTGAGGACCTCCAGCATCTCGTTGGCCTCCTCATAGGCGTTCTTCATCTTGAAGTTCTCGGTGCCCAGGGATCGAAGCTCCTTCAGGGCCGTCTCCAGCTCCGTCTGACCCTCCTGGTGCTTCTGCTTCCACTCGGACAACACCTACACACATGGTAACACGTCCATGTTCATGCCACTGGTATGGTATCGCGTTGTAGTAGAGGCACATTCAAACCTCAGGAAAGAAATCAACTCCTTTCCACCAGGTGGGTCAGAGTAGTTGTCCACTCACCTTGTCGAAGTTCCTCTGCTTCTTGTCCAGGGCGGCGGCGCTGGAGTTGGAGCGCTCCATGTCCAACACCAGGTCCTCCACCTCGAGTTCAAGTTCAAGTTCAGGTTTACTTTATATATAACAGAACAGGCAGTAGCAGTCATTGATGCCAATGACGTTCTTGTGTTAAGTCAGATAAACAAGTGAGGTTACAAGTATAAAATGGCATCAAAAAGGAGTAATAACAATAACAGTATTAAAAAACATAAAATGTGTGAGTGTGTGAATAACCTAAATAACCAACAGATAATAGTGCAGTAGTAGATAGTGCACCTCCCCCTGCAGCCTCTGCTTGGTCTTCTCCATGGAGGAGCACTTGGCGTTCATGGCCTCCATGGCCTCCTCTGCCTCCTGGAGACGCAGCGCAAGCTTCTTCCTGGTGGAGGAGGACATCAACACATGTTTACAATAGTTAATTATGACTGACTGTACCTCATCCTGGCTGGCTGTACCTCATCCTGGCTAACTGTACCTCATCCTGGCTGGCTGTACATCATCCTGGCTGGATGTACCTCATCCTAGCTAACTGTACCTCATCCTGGCTGGCTGTACCTCATCCTGGCTGACTGTACCTCATCCTGGCTGGCTGTAGCTCATCCTGGCTGGCTGTACCTCATCCTGGCTGGCTGTACTTTATCATAACAGTCACCAAGGCCAGCAGCCTTACTTGGCCTCCTCCAGCTCGTCGGTCCTCTGGATGGCATCGGTCTCGTACTTGGTCCTCCACTGGGCAACCTCGCTGTTGGCCTTGGACAGGCCTCGCTGCAGCTCCGCCTTGGCCTCCTGCTCCTCCTCATACTGCTCCCGCAGGAGCTCACAGTCGTGGCGCGCAGACTGCAGACCGTGGGCCAGGGAGTTCTTGGCCTTGGTAGCCAAGGGAGCAGACCAACATAAAGACGATTCAGGATGGAGGTGTTGGACAAACGACCGCTAACCTGCTAGCTTAGCTGGTGGCCATTTACCTTCACCTCCTCCTCGTTGAATCTCTTCAGCTCCTCCGTCTGCTGGAGGAAAGCGTGTCTTCCACGAGTGAGCTGGGACATCAGGGACTCCTTCTCCTCCAGCTGGCGAGACATCTCGGCTGGATATCATAATAAACTTTATTTAAGACAGAGGACAGACATGGAGGGAAGGTAGCAATCAACCATATATATTTCTCTACTGATACACTAATGTGCGTGAATACATCTGACCATTTTCGGTCTGCAGTCGCGCCTTCTGGCCAGACAGGTCGTTGATCAGCCTCTGATGTTCCTCCTCTTTGGTCTTGGCCTCGTGAAGGTTGTCTTCGAGTGAGCGACACAGTTTCTCCAAATTGATCTTTTAAAATAAAAGCAAAAAGTAAAATAATAGCCTCTCAACACATTGTCTTTCAAAGCCTATTATAGATGACAAAGTGTTTCAAGTGTAATTTAAAGGGGAAGCGTCAAACTCTGGGAAAAAATCCCGGGAAAAGTTGGACCATTGACGTCATCGGTCCGATTTGGAGAATGTCCCAGATGGATGATCATGGTCATTATATTGATCTGTACTCTCTTACATGAGGAAATATCCACGTTTGATGGCCCCCCCTTTAAGTTATACCCATTCTAAACCTAAAAAGACTATTGGCCAACCTTCGACTTGGCGACGGCTTCCATGTTACCGGACAGGTCGTCCACTTCCAGCTTCAGCTCGCTCTTCTCCCTCTCCAGCTTCTGTTTGACCCTCTGGAGGTCGTCCAGATGTTCGCCCAGCTCCGCCACGCGGTCGGCGTGCTTCTTGCGCAGGAGGGCGGCGGTGGCGTCGTGCTGCAGGGAAGTCTCCTCCAGGTCCCGGCGCACCTTTTGGAACTCGGCCTCGCGCTTCTTGTTGACCTCCACCTGGGCGGCGGTGGCTCCTCCGGCCTCCTCCAGCCTCTCGCTGATCTCCTCCAGCTCCCGGGACAGATCCGACCTCTGCTTCTCCGCTTTGGCCCGAGACGCCCGCTCCGCCTCCATCTCCTCCTCCAGCTCCTCGATGCGGGCCTGCACCATGGGACAACGCTAACTGCATTTAGTCATCTGTAATTCTACAGTCAAAAATCATGCTAGAGATTTTGTAAACCCTGTTTTCATGTGTATCTCTCCTGTCAGTAATGCTTACATTTCGATTCTGTGTTTAGATTTAATTTCTTCTTATCTTATCTCCTCTTATCTCTTATCTCCTCTCATAGACAGCCCGGTTACCTGCACTTCTTTTATGTTCTTCTGAAACTGAACTCCGAGGGACTGTTCGTCTTCAAACTTCGTCTGCAGCTGGGAGACCTCAAAGTCCTTTCTTTAAAATAAATAAAAGCATGAAGAGAGCATAACGACAAACTGCAAGACGAGAAAACAGTGGGTATGTATGTAATACGAAAAGTACCAAGCTATGTGTTCAGCAGAATACAATGCTGATGTCGCTCACGTCGAAACACTATTATACACTGTAAGATACATTATACTATATTTACATGTTTGCATAATGTATTGAGTTTAAAATAGAAATACTTTTTCAGCTTCTCGTCCAGCTGCTGTGTGGCATTCTCCATGTCCATCAGAGTCTCCTGGGCCAGCTTCAGGTCTCCTTCCAGCTTCCTCTTGGCTCGCTCCAGGTCCATGCGAATCTTCTTCTCATGTTCCAGCGAGCCTTCCAGCTAGAGGTCAGATGAACGTTTAGTGGCCCTTCTTGCAGGACACATTGGAGGAAGTTTGGTTATGAGGACTGTACATTGTCTCCTGTTTTCATTGTTTGTAAACCGCCTGCCTTGAATTGCCGAATTGCCAAATAAAGTATTTTCATTTGATTTGCCTTCAGATAAAACATTATAGGTCCACCCGTTAGCATAAACAGGACCTACCTCATCCACCTGCTGCTCCAGCTTGGCCTTGGCCTTGGTCAGTGCATTGGTTTTGTCTTCCTCTGACTGGAGGTCGTCCAGCGTCTGCTGCTGGGCTTCCTGCAGGGACTTCTTCTCCTTGGTCAGCTTCACCATGTTCTCGTCTTGACTCATGATCTCTTCTGTGAGATTCTTCATCTAAAAATGGTACACAGAAACAGTTCAATATTTAGTCGTTTAGCAAAAACTGTGAATTTTGATACATGTCATTGAGGAACAGTTGGTCACTTTGATCAAGGATCGAACCCAGAACCTTTCAGCTGGGATTTGAACAACGTATTCCCCTCTGGGATCAGTCAAGTACTATCTTATGTTATTAATTCCCAAGGAAATAAAATACTTTGATAAAAGTAATTTAAAGATAACTTTCCATAACTGCCACTGATTTCTAAACCTTTCTTTTCCCAATGAGATGAATCGTCGGTACCTTGTTCTCTATGGCGTGCTTCTCCTTCTCCACCTTGGCCAGGGTGAGCTCCAGGTCATCGATGTCCTTCTTCAGCTCGGAGCACTCGTCCTCCAGCTTCCTCTTCTTGGCCGTCAGCTCGGCGTTCACCTCCTCCTCATCCTCCAGCCTCTCAGACACCTCCTTCAGCTTGGCCTCCATCTGGATCTTACTCTTGATGAGGCCCTCGCACCGCTCCTCCGCATCCAGCAGGTTGTCTGCCTCCTAGTGCAGAATGCACAGCGAATGTTAGGACGCCATGACACAGTTCATGCGCTACGCAGATGATACAATGATCGTGAACTGTCTCCAAATCGAACCAATGATGTCAATGGTCTAACTTTTCTACCATTTCGTCGCAGAAACAAAGTTAATGTTGCAGGCTGCAATTTTTTTACGTTTAATCATTTAACACTCGGCCCCCCTGGCTCCCCCATAGTTTAAACAGTGCTTACACTTTGGACTTGAAGGACAAGGTCGTTCTTCTCATGCACAACGGAGACCATTTTCTCCTCCAGCTCCCGGCGCTTCTGTTCAGACCTGGCCAGGTCTTCTTTGAGCTTGGTGAAATCCTCCTTCATCTGAACCATCTCCTTCTCAGACTCAGCGCTCTTCAGAAGAGGCTTGAGCTTGAAATAGAGCCTCATCCAGGGCCAGTGTTTGACGTTCATGAAGGAGCGGATGTTGTACTGAACCGTGTAAATGGCTTCCCTGTCAAAGCAAAGCCAGTGTGAGTTCCCCCTTAAGGAGATAGGTGCAGTCAGAATTGTTTTTTTTGACATTACCTGGTAACCCAAAATTGCCAATAACAGGAGACGCATGCAATAGCAAGTGTTCAACCTACAGAAGGCAATAACCCACTAGACCACTTTTCATCTGAAATAAGTTCTTCTAGGGTTGTCCTTTCCTACATCTGGGAGCCTGAAAGGAGGCCTAACGTTACCTTCGGGCCACCATCTTCTGGTACTCCAGACGGACGACGTAGGCCCGACACAGGGCCTGGGTGGAGGTGACCACCTGGGCTAAACGCTCATCCCGCATCTCCTCCAGAGTGCCCAGGAGACCAGCTTTGAAAAACACCTGCAACATCAGCCAATCACTGACTCAGTAGGAATTTGACTGATTAGAAGACTCAGAGGTTGTAGTTCAATAGCAGCAACAGTATTTTAACTCATTATTGAAATATCGTGATTGAGACCATCAGACACACAAATGCAAACCTTGGTGTGTCCGAACTTGTACTGCGTGTGGTCCACATCGATGGAGCCCAGCAGCTTCTCAGCAGCTTTCCTGTTGTCCATGAACTGGCCCTCGGGAACCGCACTCGCATTTAGGATCCTGTATCTGTGGGACAGATGTTAGACACGGTTACAACCGCTGCACTTTTCTTATTTTTAATATATTTAACCCCAATTCACATTGTTTTACGGTCATTTCTTCGCTGCCTATTTCCTCTACTTCAAGTATATTCCACCTTCTTGTATTTTAGCTTTACCTTAATTTAGCTTACTTTAGTCTGTCTTATCTTATCTTAATCTATCTTATCTTGGTTTTTATCGTAGCTTAGTTTAGCTTATCTTAGAATAGTTTAGTTTAGCTTATCTTAGCTTAGTTTAGCTATTCCTATCTATGAAAATGTAACTGACCTCTGTTTGAAGTCCCCATAGAGGATCCTGCTGGGAAAGCCCTTCCTGCAGATCCTGATGCCCTCCAGCACGCCGTTGCAGCGCAGCTGGTGGATAACCAGTGGGTTCTCCATCACACCTACATGATACAGGTAGAAAACAAAGATAATTTAGCCGGGTGGAGCAGGTGGGGTTTAGGGCACCTTGCTCAGGTAGGCTATAGACATTGGGGATCGGACCCAGTACATTTCGGCTGGTACACTAGACTCCTCTCCTCGGGTTGTCCTGTTTTTGTACTGGTGCTGTTGATTTGTGTACTTTGTTTGTATTGAGCAGGTAGCGGTTAGGGGCATCTTGCTCAAGGATACCGACAGGTAGACTGCAGATATTGAGGTTTCCTTGTTTTTCTTAGTTGGACGGATGCTCACCTGGTATCTTGCTCTCGTTAGGAATCAGGCAGCGCACAAAGTGAGGATGAGTGGTCCTCAGGTTGGTCATGAGCTTCCCAAGGTTCTCCTGAATAAAAACATCAAACATAGATCCTATCGTATTCCACTTTTTATATTCATTTAAATCAGGTTTTCAGCTTTGAATCTGACATTGTTGTCAGTTCATTTAAAATTTTGGCTTTGAATATCAATTAAGTAGCCCAAAATGTCACTTCTTTATTTGTTATCAATGATATGACAATGACAGCTCAGAGAGACCAGAAGATAGAGAACCTAAGATGGAGACCTCACCCTGAACAAGGCAGACACCGTCTGGAAGGAGGCTCCCTTCTTCTTGGCTCCTTTCTTGGCACCGCCTCCCACTGCTTCTACATTAAAAACAACTATCATTTACAATCACGTCAAGTCAATAAATACTCATTTGTTTCTTCATTTGTATGTGCGTTTGTTTGAGGTGGCATGGGGTGGCCCCAAGGCACTTTTAACGTCATGCTCTACCAACGGAGATACACAGGAACCACATTTCCTGCAACATAATTGGAGACCAGAGGCTCAGTTCTGATTACCATCTGTTGCAGAGAAGCTTGCATACAGCATGGACAGTATGCGGACCGAGGACTTCTGGTAGAGCTGCACCACCGACTCGTTCAGCGGGTCCTTGTTCTTGTCCAGCCAGCCGGAGATGTTGTAGTCCACGGTGCCGGCGTAGTGCACCAGGGAGAAGTGTCCCTCCGGCTTCCCCTTCACAGGCTTGGGCTTCAGGAAGCAGCTGTTCTTGCCCAGGTGCTGGTCATACAGCTTGTTCTTGAAGGAGGTGTCGGAGGACTTGGGGAACATGCACTCCTCCTCCAGGATGGAGAAGATACCCATGGGCTGAGGACACAGAAGAACAGGATGGATGGATGGATGGATGGATGGATGGATGGACTGTGTGTACTGTTTGAAACAGTGTAGTTTACCTTCTCGATGAGCTCGATGCAGGCTGCCAAGTCCATGCCAAAATCAATGAACTCCCAGTCGATGCCTTCCTTCTTGTACTCTTCTTGCTCCAACACAAACATGTGGTGGTTGAAGAACTGCTGCAGCTTCTCGTTGGTGAAGTTGATGCACAGCTGTTCCAGTGTATTGAACTGAAAATAAAAACACAAACACCGTATTCGGGGTCTGGTTTGAAGGAGCAGGCATGGGATTAGACATCCATACAGTTAGACTGCAGTCATTTGATTTGAGAACCCAGGAGATTTTGGCCGGGAGTCAAACACCCAAACCATGACTGGACTATCCTGTCCATCCTTCAACAACATCATCGCCTACATCAAATATCTCAAAGCCGGCGATATCCAGGACGCCGATGAAGTGCTGCCTGGGCTGTCTGGTGTCCAGCTGCTGGTTGATCCGGACGACCATCCACAAGAACATCTTCTCGTAGACGGACTTGGCCAGGGCCCCGATGGAGTTGTACACCTACATACATATAACATACATGTTAAGAAAGGTGAAGAGAGTTGAAAAAATCCATCTTGCTTTGATCCAAAGCGACCTACAGCGCATTAGCGGAGATATTTAGAAGTAAAGGTTGTGTGAACATTGGCTGTGGACATTGATGATCCTTTAATCTGGGAGTCAAACACCCAGATTGACGCTATCCTGCCTCGCCTCATGCCTACTACCCAAGGGTAGATACTTTAATTAACTTAAACGTTTTGTATGGATGTACATACAGGTGGTCTGGTGGGTAGTGCCTTGCTCAACTGCTTGACAGATAAGTTAAGTTATGAACAGCCCTCTTGTGGAAGACTACACCTTTGCCACTGGATATGGGGATCAAACTAGTGACCATCTCTGTCTAAAGTGCCGGCCGATCCCTCTCCTTAAGATCGACCCGTTTGACGTGTGGACGCGTTAGTCTCCTCCGTTTTGGTCTCACCTGCTGGACATTTTGTCCCTTGGTGACGTACTCGTTGCCGACCTTAACTCTCGGGTAGCAGAGGTTCTTCAGCAGGTCAGCCGAGTTCAGGCCCATGAGGTACGCCGCTTTATCCGCCTCTGGGCCAGAAAGCAGGAGACAACACCATAACTATGGATCGACCCGAAGCCACATCCAACAAATTAAAGTCTGACACTAAGTGCATCGGCCGAAAGCTGATCTGTTATATCTGAGCAGTGCAGACGCAGACCAGTAGTTTGGCCTCATTAGGAAACAAAATAGAAAATAATGATTGTTTATTTTCTCTGTTAGAGACTTCAAATGCTTCTGTGGGCCAGCATAACATAAAAACCAAGACGATATTTCTGAGGTGCTTAGTGTCTAAATATTTCAGTCTGTCTTTAATGCGCCGGCTATTTGGTACCAGCATCAGTGTTCATTAATCCTTAACAGTAAGACTAAAGACATTATGTAGGACTGTTTCTAAAAGTTCAGTTTCACCCTGCGTGCCGTCCGGCTCGGCCTGCTCCTCTCGCTGCTTCTGCTTGAACCTCATGTTCCCAAAGTGCATCACCGCGCCGACCATCTTGTAGATGCCTGCCTTCTCATCCGCCGTGAAACCCAGGATGTTAATGGCTTCCTGGCACCAACAAAAATGAGTGTGTGAGAGGGGAATGAATGCTAGTGTAACGGCGGTCATCACACACACACACACACACACACACACACACACACACACACACACACACACATACACACACTCCAACTGCAAAGCCAACGGTCCATACATACATGTGCATGTTCTGCAGTGGCGTGACTGTGTACATGTGAACATACGTCTGTGGCCATCAGCTCGTCTGCGTCGTCGATGCTCTTCACGCTGATCTCCCCCTGGCTGATGAAGGAGAAGTCGTACGGGTTGGTGGTGATGAGGAGCAGATCTGGAACACCAAGCACACACCCTCACATATCTAACACACGCGCGTGTGTGTGTGTGTGTGTGTGTGTGTGTGTGTGTGTAATGTATTACCAATGAGTTCAGGTTTCTTGTTGCAAGTCAGCTGATAGAAGATGTGGTAGCTGCGCTCCGCCGCTAACTGAAAAGTCACTCTCGACTTCTCCAACAAATCTTCGCCAAGAAAGGATAAAAAAACAAAAGCGTATTAAATGGGAAAAGTATATAGAAAAGAGTAGTATATAATATAAAATATAATATATAGAAAAGTATATTAAGGAGGCGGTAAATGACAGACTTACAGGTTTCAATATCAGCTGAAGACAGTTTGCCAGTTGTGCCAAAGTGTATTCGAATGAATTTGCCCTATTAAAAAATGTTTAACAAATATGAAATAGATAATCTATAATGTTAATTATTTCAATAATAGTTTTAAATACTTCCTTTAAAACGAAGTACGGTCCAGATGTACTGTGACAGTCTGTAAAGGGACTCACGAAGCGAGAGGAGTTGTCGTTCCTCACGGTCTTGGCGTTCCCGAAGGCCTCCAGCAGGGGGTTGGCCTGGATGATCTGGTCCTCCAGGGTCCCCTGGGAATAAGAGCCACACATTGACCTTTAAAATAAACACAGAAGAGGACTTCATGGACCCTATGAAGCAAAATGGAGGCTACCTTCATTTTGCTGCTCGTCTCCTTCTTCTTGTCCCCAGAAACGGCGATTGTCGCAAAGTACTGGATGACACGCTTGGTGTTGACAGTCTTTCCCGCACCAGATTCTCCCCTAACATCAAAAAATATATATTTATATATATATATATAATATATATAATTCCTGTATACACTTACATTTCTGAACAAGCAATCCAGCAAATAATACGTACGTGATAAGAATAGACTGATTCTCACGATCTGGAGAGAAAGGGGAACACAAGAACAAGATAAGAAAATACATTTAAAACACCAAAACCGTCTTGACTCCCGCTCAGCTTCAGGTCTGCCCACGTGCCTGTGAGCATGAACTGGTAGGCGTTGTCCGAGAGTGCGAAGATGTGCGGGGGGACCTCCATCCTTTTCTTCCCCCGATACGCTTGGACCACCTCAGGGTTGTAGACCGGCAGCCATTTGTAAGGGTTCACGGTCACACAGAAGAGCCCAGAGTAGGTCTACAGAGAAGGAGACAAGAAGACAGAGTAGGTCTACAGAGAAGGAGACAAGAAGACAGAGTAGGTCTACAGAGAAGGAGACAAGAAGACAGAGTAGGTCTACAGAGAAGAAGACAAGAAGACAGAGTAGGTCTACAGAGAAGGAGACAAGAAGACAGAGTAGGTCTACAGAGAAGACGACAAGAAGACACAGTAAGTCTACAGAGATGGAGACAAGAAGACAGAGTAGGTCTACAGAGAAGGAGACAAGAAGACAGAGTAGGTCTACAGAGAAGATGACAAGAAGACACAGTAGGTCTACAGAGAAGGAGACAAGAAGACAGAGTAGGTCTACAGAGATGGAGACAAGAAGACAGAGTAGGTCTACAGAGATGGAGACAAGAAGACACAGTAGGTCTACAGACTAGAAGACAGAGTAGGTCTACAGAGATGGAGACAAGAAGACAGAGTAGGTCTACAGAGATGGAGACAAGAAGACAGAGTAGGTCTACAGAGATGGAGACAAGAAGACACAGTAGGTCTACAGAGATGGAGACAAGAAGACAGAGTAGGTCTACAGAGATGGAGACAAGAAGACAGAGTGTGTATGTGTGTGTGTGTCCGTCTGTCCTGCATACGTAGATCATCCAGGCGGCGTAGCGCTCCTTCAGGTTGTACAGCACCGCCGGCTCATGCAGGTGTGTCATCATCACCATGTCCTCGATCTTATCGAACTTAGGAGGGTTCATGGGGAAGACCTGGTCCTCCTCCACCACCAGCGTCTGGACACACAACCCATCAGATCTGCTATGAGACTTTGTTTTAAGCAGCTTCTAAAAACACATTTTTAGAGGCAATCCTTTCTATAGGTCTGCATCCCTGTCTTATGTTTTGGTTGGATTTATTTTTATTTATTTCATTAAATTTTATTTTTATTTATTTATTTGTACATAAAAAATAGAACAAAAACATTTACATATCTTTCTTACTAGTGAGAAAGATACGGGAAAAAAAACAGATAATTAAAACACAGTACAGAAATAATATTCACATACCTTGTGCAAGGTAGAAAAATAACCAAATCAAAATTAAACTTAAATAAAAATTTTAAAAAAAGAGAAGAAGAAGATTATGATAGTAAAAATTAATAGTAGTAGTAATGATGACAACATTAAATACATGAATGGAAAGAGGTAAGAAAAGAAGCAAAACAAAGAAAAAAAAACTGATACAGATAAATTTAGTTCAAGTAAACACAAAAGAGAAAAATACGGTAAATTTAAAAAAACATGATACACTGGGGAAGGCAAAATTGGGGAGTCAGGTTTGCCTTCTGTTTGGTCTGTCTCTCAGTACAAGGACAAAGGTCAGGAGTCACATGACCTACTCTGTCATCGTGGGTCCTGGCGGTGACCTTGCCGTCCGCCCGGTCCCGGACCTCGGCCTTCACGTACAGCTCCTTGTCCTCGCTGACGAAGCACGCCGCCCGGCCGTCGAAGGGCCGCGACTGCGCCTCGATCCGCTCCTTCTCGGACTTGCGGAGGTACTGCGCTGCCTCCCCGAACACGGCCATCTCCCCGTCGCTGCTCATCGTTTTATTTTATATTTACGCCCGGAAAAGACAATCTCAGAAAGAGGGGGAAAAAAAGAGACAAATCTTTTATCGTCTTTTCCATAATAACAATAATCTCGGTTTTAAAAAAAAGACAAACAAAGGTAGATAATGGCATTAAATAACATGAAATAGAAAGAGGAAACAGAGACAATCAGATGATCCAGAAAGCCGTCTCCATAGCAACGAACCTACCTTGATAACGCCGCAGAGAGAGAATACATGGCCGCCTTCGCCGAGCCGCTTTTATACCGCGCTGCCGTCCTCGCCGCTAAATCCCTTAAAGTCTTAATCAAATAACGTAAAGTCTTCCTTTCCCTCGCACCATTGTCCCGTAAAGCCTTTCTTATTTTACACGGGCTCTGCTTGGGTTACACGCGCTCGGTCCTCGCCACCGAGGCTTACTTCATTAAGCGTGAGTTATATTTAGTGTTTAAGTTATATATGGGGTTTAACAGCGCTGATGGAAGTCAACCGGGCGCCGTCCAAAACGCCGGGAGCCCCCAAGACGCCCCACCAGTCTGATCCGGAGGTCGCTGCTGGGCGCCTGGTCCTCTCTGGCCATGAAGCCACTCATCAGGTAGTGTCACGCCGCGGTGCGGTTGTTTTATTCTGGGTTTTATTTTGTCTTGTGACTTCCTGTTTTATTTTGAAAATTAACTCCCCTCTCGTTTCAGATCACTTGCCCTTCCTCATGTGTCACCGGTCTGATTGTCTTCCCTGATTCCTGATTGTGTTCACCTGTTCCCCATTGCCCTCATGTGTCAAATAGTCTGCGTCTCCCTTGTTCTGGTGCCAGTGTGTTTCGGTTCTTTCGTTCATGCCAGGCCTCTCTCACAGCCCACAGCCACAGATCTTGTCTGCTACCTGTTGTTTGCGCCTTGTGTTTAGCCTCCAGTTTTTGGGAGTGTTTTTTGGTTTCTAGTCATTGTCTCCTCAGAAGATAACCTCCAGTTTTTGGGAGTGTTTTTTGGTTTCTAGTCATTGTCTCCTCAGAAGATAACCTCCAGTTTTTGGGAGTGTTTTTGGTTTCAAGTCCTTTTTGCTTCAGAAGACAGCCTCCAGTTTTTAGGAGTGATTTTTAGTTTAGCGTTTCTTTATTAGATGGATTACTTCCTCCGATTGGAGCGATCTTTTGTTGTTACCTTTCATAGCCTGTTTATTTACTCTCTCTTGATCAGTTGTAGTTTTCATAGCCCTTTTGTTTTATTACAATAAAGTGATTAAGCGTAACCTCTGCACCTGAGTCCTGCGTCTGACCTGGTTCCTGTCAGGTAGTGATGAATCCAAGTCTGCTGTTTATCCACTATCTAAGTAGGTAGTAGTAGTAGTAGTAGTAGTTTAGTGTGGTCCAGGCTGTTGATTGGTGTGTGAGATGATCCACTTGGGGGTTACTGATTTCCAGTAACCAAATATAAATGGTTTCTCTTGGGTGTGTGTGTGGGCACATAAAGGGTTCACATTGATTGGTTTTTGTACAGATATGCTACACAGAAGCTACCAGGCGGCGTATTGAAGTCTGTTTGGTTCTTCATCCCAAACAGACCACAGAGTTAAAACATCACGTTCAGTCATTTAGCAGATCAATGAGCAGCGCAGTCCTTCAGCGAATCTCCACTTCGTTTCTCACATTCACGATTCAAGATTCAGGAAGCTTTATTTATCCCGAGGGAAATTACGGTGCAACAGTTGTAATACAAAGGTGGGAAGGTAATACAGGGTTAGAGTAAAAATAAGCCAACATAAAATAAATAAAATAAAGGCTAACATCAAATAAATCAAACAATTAACTAAATGCAACAACATGCAATCACTTACAGGTAACATAATAAATACTAAATGTGACAAAATGCAACAAAAATGGCAGTTAAACGTACAAATATACAACAATACGCACCGTGCAATTTAGCAGCATAAACAGTATGAAGATCACATTATTACATTATTATCATTACCTGTTCTCTATACAATACAAAAATGTACTTTTGAGCGTTTTGGCCTAAGTTTTAAGGCATATGATGTTTTAAAGTATATTATTTATTTAGTGTTTATTTGATATGGACAGACCAGATGCATTGTTTAAGTGTTTTAGCACAAGTGCTAATTCTCAACACTTGGTCCATAGGCAGCTTTTGTGAGAAGATAGGGGCAATTAAGATAAAGGACAATTAAAATAACAAGAATGGAAAAAAGAAAAGACCGGACAAAGGTATAGGGAAAAAAGAAAAAAAAGAAGAAGAAGAAGGAAAAAAGAAAAAAACAGCAACAATACAATGGGGAAAAGAAATCAAAGAAATTCAAGCAATTTTCAATAAGGAACATAAAAAGGCAACAGAGCAAAGGCAATATGAGCAGTAAATCAGTTAAGAAGTTAAGAAGTATACTTATGAATACATTCTTCCTCCGGACATATTGATCAGTCGGCTGTGACGACTCAATGCATTACTGCGAGTGCTGCTCTGCATGTTCCCCCCCAGGGAGCCTTCAGGATGAGTTTCCAACCCACAGCCCAGTATGGCCGCTCGGAGAATTAGAGCTGTGTCCCAATTCAGGGGCTGCACGCTTCGAAGTACGCGGCCTTCGCGGCCTTGGAAGGCGACTCTTTCTGAGGGACCTTGGAAGGCGACTCTTTCTGAGGGACCTTGGAAGGCGACTCCTTCTGAGGGACCTTGGAAGGCGACTCCTTCTGAGGGACCTTGGAAGGCGACTCCTTCTGAGGGACCTTGGAAGGCGACTCCTTCTGAGGGACCTTGGAAGGCGACTCCTTCTGAGGGACCTTGGAAGGCGACTCCTTCTGAGGGACCTTCGAATGCGACTTCTTCTGAGTGACCTTCGAATGCGACTCCTTCTAAGGGACCTTGGAAGGCGACTCCTTCTAAGGGACCTTGGAAGGCGACTCCTTCTAAGGGACCTTGGAAGGCGACTCCTTCTAAGGGACCTTGGAAGGCGACTCCTTCTAAGGGACCTTGGAAGGCGACTCCTTCTAAGGGACCTTGGAAGGCGACTCCTTCTAAGGGGCCTTCGAAGGCGACTCCTTCTAAGGGACCTTCGAACGTGCCTGTGAGCATGAACTGGTAGGCGTTGTCCGAGAGTGCGAAGATGTGCGGGGGGACCTCCATCCTTTTCTTCCCCCGATACGCTTGGACCACCTCAGGGTTGTAGACCGGCAGCCATTTGTAAGGGTTCACGGTCACACAGAAGAGCCCAGAGTAGGTCTACAGAGAAGAAGACAAGAAGACAGAGTAGGTCTACAGAGAAGGAGACAAGAAGACACAGTAGGTCTACAGAGATGGAGACAAGAAGACAGAGTAGGTCTACAGAGAAGGAGACAAGAAGACAGAGTAGGTCTACAGAGAAGACGACAAGAAGACACAGTAAGTCTACAGAGATGGAGACAAGAAGACAGAGTAGGTCTACAGAGAAGACGACAAGAAGACAGAGTAGGTCTACAGAGAAGGAGACAAGAAGACACAGTAGGTCTACAGAGAAGGAGACAAGAAGACAGAGTAGGTCTACAGAGAAGACGACAAGAAGACACAGTAGGTCTACAGAGAAGGAGACAAGAAGACAGAGTAGGTCTACAGAGAAGGAGACAAGAAGACAGAGTAGGTCTACAGAGAAGACGACAAGAAGACAGAGTAGGTCTACAGAGAAGGAGACAAGAAGACAGAGTAGGTCTACAGAGAAGGAGACAAGAAGACAGAGTAGGTCTACAGAGAAGGAGACAAGAAGACAGAGTAGGTCTACAGAGAAGGAGACAAGAAGACAGAGTAGGTCTACAGAGAAGGAGACAAGAAGACAGAGTAGGTCTACAGAGAAGACGACAAGAAGACAGAGTAGGTCTACAGAGAAGACGACAAGAAGACAGAGTAGGTCTACAGAGAAGGAGACAAGAAGACAGAGTAGGTCTACAGAGAAGGAGACAAGAAGACAGAGTAGGTCTACAGAGAAGACGACAAGAAGACAGAGTAGGTCTACAGAGAAGGAGACAAGAAGACAGAGTAGGTCTACAGAGAAGGAGACAAGAAGACAGAGTAGGTCTACAGAGAAGACGACAAGAAGACAGAGTAGGTCTACAGAGATGGAGACAAGAAGACAGAGTAGGTCTACAGAGATGGAGACAAGAAGACAGAGTAGGTCTACAGAGATGGAGACAAGAAGACAGAGTAGGTCTACAGAGATGGAGACAAGAAGACAGAGCAGGTCTACAGAGATGGAGACAAGAAGACAGAGTAAGGTCTACAGAGATGGAGACAAAAGACAGAGTAGGTCTACAGAGATGGAGACAAGAAGACAGAGTGTGTGTGTGTGTGTGTGTGTGTGTCCGTCTGTCCTGCGTACGTAGATCATCCAGGCGGCGTAGCGCTCCTTCAGGTTGTAGAGGACGGCCGGCTCATGCAGGTGTGTCATCATCACCATGTCCTCGATCTTATCGAACTTCGGAGGGTTCATGGGGAAGACCTGGTCCTCCTCCACCACCAGCGTCTGGACACACACAACCCATCACATCTGCTATGAGACTTTGTTTTAAGCAGCTTCTAAAAGCACATTTTTAGAGGCAATCCTTTCTATAGGCTCTGCATCCCTGTCTTATGTTTTGGTTGGTTTTAGTTTTATTTATTTCATTAAATTTTATTTTTATTTATTTATTTGTACATAAAAAAATAGAACAAAAACATTTACATATCTTTCTTACTAGTGAGAAAGATACGGAAAAAAAACAGATAATTAAAACACAGTACAGAAATAATATTCACATACCTTGTGCAAGGTAGAAAAATAACCAAATCAAAATTAAACTTAAATAAAAATTTTAAAAAAAGAGAAGAAGAAGATTATGATAGTAAAAATTAATAGTAGTAGTAATGATGACAACATTAAATAAATAAATAAATGAATAAATAAATAAATGGAAAGAGGTAAGAAAAGAAGCAAAACAAAGAAAAAAAAAACTGATACAGATAAATTTAGTTCAAGTAAACACAAAAGAGAAAAATAAATTTAAAAAAATTGAGAAGTCAGGTTTGCCTTCTGTTTGGTCTGTCTCTCAGTGCAAGGACAAAGGTCAGGAGTCACATGACCTACTCTGTCATCGTGGGTCCTGGCGGTGACCTTGCCGTCCGCCCGGTCCCGGACCTCGGCCTTCACGTACAGCTCCTTGTCCTCGCTGACGAAGCACGCCGCCCGGCCGTCGAAGGGCCGCGACTGCGCCTCGATCCGCTCCTTCTCGGACTTGCGGAGGTACTGCGCTGCCTCCCCGAACACGGCCATCTCCCCGTCGCTGCTCATCGTTTTATTTTATATTTACGCCCGGAAAAGACAATCTCAGAAAGAGGGGGAAAAAAAGAGACAAATCTTTTATCGTCTTTTCCATAATAACAATAATCTCGGTTTTAAAAAAAAGACAAACAAAGGTAGATAATGGCATTAAATAACATGAAATAGAAAGAGGAAACAGAGACAATCAGATGATCCAGAAAGCCGTCTCCATAGCAACGAACCTACCTTGATAACGCCGCAGAGAGAGAATACATGGCCGCCTTCGCCGAGCCGCTTTTATACCGCGCTGCCGTCCTCGCCGCTAAATCCCTTAAAGTCTTAATCAAATAACGTAAAGTCTTCCTTTCCCTCGCACCATTGTCCCGTAAAGCCTTTCTTATTTTACACGGGCTCTGCTTGGGTTACACGCGCTCGGTCCTCGCCACCGAGGCTTACTTCATTAAGCGTGAGTTATATTTAGTGTTTAAGTTATATATGGGGTTTAACAGCGCTGATGGAAGTCAACCGGGCGCCGTCCAAAACGCCGGGAGCCCCCAAGACGCCCCACCAGTCTGATCCGGAGGTCGCTGCTGGGCGCCTGGTCCTCTCTGGCCATGAAGCCACTCATCAGGTAGTGTCACGCCGCGGTGCGGTTGTTTTATTCTGGGTTTTATTTTGTCTTGTGACTTCCTGTTTTATTTTGAAAATTAACTCCCCTCTCGTTTCAGATCACTTGCCCTTCCTCATGTGTCACCGGTCTGATTGTCTTCCCTGATTCCTGATTGTGTTCACCTGTTCCCCATTGCCCTCATGTGTCATATAGTCTGCGTCTCCCTTGTTCTGGTGCCAGTGTGTTTCGGTTCTTTCGTTCATGCCAGGCCTCTCTCACAGCCCACAGCCACAGATCTTGTCTGCTACCTGTTGTTTGCGCCTTGTGTTTAGCCTCCAGTTTTTGGGAGTGTTTTTTGGTTTCTAGTCATTGTCTCCTCAGAAGATAACCTCCAGTTTTTGGGAGTGTTTTTTGGTTTCTAGTCATTGTCTCCTCAGAAGATAACCTCCAGTTTTTGGGAGTGTTTTTGGTTTCAAGTCCTTTTTGCTTCAGAAGACAGCCTCCAGTTTTTAGGAGTGATTTTTAGTTTAGCGTTTCTTTATTAGATGGATTACTTCCTCCGATTGGAGCGATCTTTTGTTGTTACCTTTCATAGCCTGTTTATTTACTCTCTCTTGATCAGTTGTAGTTTTCATAGCCCTTTTGTTTTATTACAATAAAGTGATTAAGCGTAACCTCTGCACCTGAGTCCTGCGTCTGACCTGGTTCCTGTCAGGTAGTGATGAATCCAAGTCTGCTGTTTATCCACTATCTAAGTAGGTAGTAGTAGTAGTAGTAGTAGTTTAGTGTGGTCCAGGCTGTTGATTGGTGTGTGAGATGATCCACTTGGGGGTTACTGATTTCCAGTAACCAAATATAAATGGTTTCTCTTGGGTGTGTGTGTGGGCACATAAAGGGTTCACATTGATTGGTTTTTGTACAGATATGCTACACAGAAGCTACCAGGCGGCGTATTGAAGTCTGTTTGGTTCTTCATCCCAAACAGACCACAGAGTTAAAACATCACGTTCAGTCATTTAGCAGATCAATGAGCAGCGCAGTCCTTCAGCGAATCTCCACTTCGTTTCTCACATTCACGATTCAAGATTCAGGAAGCTTTATTTATCCCGAGGGAAATTACGGTGCAACAGTTGTAATACAAAGGTGGGAAGGTAATACAGGGTTAGAGTAAAAATAAGCCAACATAAAATAAATAAAATAAAGGCTAACATCAAATAAATCAAACAATTAACTAAATGCAACAACATGCAATCACTTACAGGTAACATAATAAATACTAAATGTGACAAAATGCAACAAAAATGGCAGTTAAACGTACAAATATACAACAATACGCACCGTGCAATTTAGCAGCATAAACAGTATGAAGATCACATTATTACATTATTATCATTACCTGTTCTCTATACAATACAAAAATGTACTTTTGAGCGTTTTGGCCTAAGTTTTAAGGCATATGATGTTTTAAAGTATATTATTTATTTAGTGTTTATTTGATATGGACAGACCAGATGCATTGTTTAAGTGTTTTAGCACAAGTGCTAATTCTCAACACTTGGTCCATAGGCAGCTTTTGTGAGAAGATAGGGGCAATTAAGATAAAGGACAATTAAAATAACAAGAATGGAAAAAAGAAAAGACCGGACAAAGGTATAGGGAAAAAAGAAAAAAAAGAAGAAGAAGAAGGAAAAAAGAAAAAAACAGCAACAATACAATGGGGAAAAGAAATCAAAGAAATTCAAGCAATTTTCAATAAGGAACATAAAAAGGCAACAGAGCAAAGGCAATATGAGCAGTAAATCAGTTAAGAAGTTAAGAAGTATACTTATGAATACATTCTTCCTCCGGACATATTGATCAGTCGGCTGTGACGACTCAATGCATTACTGCGAGTGCTGCTCTGCATGTTCCCCCCCAGGGAGCCTTCAGGATGAGTTTCCAACCCACAGCCCAGTATGGCCGCTCGGAGAATTAGAGCTGTGTCCCAATTCAGGGGCTGCACGCTTCGAAGTACGCGGCCTTCGCGGCCTTGGAAGGCGACTCTTTCTGAGGGACCTTGGAAGGCGACTCTTTCTGAGGGACCTTGGAAGGCGACTCCTTCTGAGGGACCTTGGAAGGCGACTCCTTCTGAGGGACCTTGGAAGGCGACTCCTTCTGAGGGACCTTGGAAGGCGACTCCTTCTGAGGGACCTTGGAAGGCGACTCCTTCTGAGGGACCTTGGAAGGCGACTCCTTCTGAGGGACCTTCGAATGCGACTTCTTCTGAGTGACCTTCGAATGCGACTCCTTCTAAGGGACCTTGGAAGGCGACTCCTTCTAAGGGACCTTGGAAGGCGACTCCTTCTAAGGGACCTTGGAAGGCGACTCCTTCTAAGGGACCTTGGAAGGCGACTCCTTCTAAGGGACCTTGGAAGGCGACTCCTTCTAAGGGACCTTGGAAGGCGACTCCTTCTAAGGGGCCTTCGAAGGCGACTCCTTCTAAGGGACCTTCGAAGGCGACTGCTTCTGAGGGACCTTGGAAGGCCGCATCAACCGTTGTTAAATGAGACGGTCCGGCCTTCGAAGCATTTCCTGGTTGCGTCACCAGCCGTCAGTTGGTAGTAACCGTAGTAACGCCGTTGCCGTCAGTTTGTCGTCAGTTGAAAAACAGACAGAAGTTCTAATAAAGCAAAAAATGGGATATGCGAGGCCGCGAAGGAGAGTTGCGGTGCATCCTCCAAAAAGAGGGAAAAGAAGTGCGCATTTGAAGTGCGCATTTGAAGGAGCCTTCGAATTGGGACGGCCTTCGCGCCGCGTTGTGACGTAATCGGCCTTCGAATGCGTACTTCGAAGCATGCAACCCCTGAATTGATTAACCCCCAGCTAAGGTCAGTACAGCAGCACCTCATTACCCGTGCAGCAGCCACCAGTGCAGCAGCCAGTCCGGCGTCCACAGGAGCGTCCACACTGTCCTCTGACACCTGACGCTCGCCGTGTCTTACGCCGGTCTTACATTCATTAGAGATTAGCCGAACTGCGCCGGTCTGCGCTGTGATTAGCGGCCGCGGCCGGGTGACAGCAGACGACCCTTTCAAGCGGGATTTAAACAGGATTGATGATCTTTCTTTTTTCTCTTTATTAGCGGCGACAGCTGCCGCAGGAAATAGCGGCCGCCAAAGCCTTCAGGGAGCTGCAGCTGCTGGACAAAGACAAGATGGCCGTCACAACTTGTAATCCCCCGGGAGGTCCTGCAGCTACCAGAGCAGCTCTGTGTCATGTCTGACTTTAAGTCTCTGGGCCAGGAGATACGGGATGTTAGCATGGTGTTAGCATGGTGTTAGCATGATGTTAGCATGGTGTTAGCATGATGTTAGCATGGTGTTAGCATTGGTTATTATTTACACTTTAAATGCACTTTGATAACGGCAATCAAATGGTTTGATAAACGGTGAAATCCCTGAAGTTCAGCTCTGACTGTTAAATTATAATTTAAATTTGCTTACTGAGAACCACAATAAAATCTTTAAACCGATATTTATATATTATATTATATTTATATAGTTTACGTTTGTGAAACCGGTTTGTCCTGATCTGTACCCTCGGAGAAGAAGTAAAATAAATAAATAAAACACATTTGTGGGTTCGTTAAGTTTGCCAACCGCAGAGCCGTTAAAAACAAAACTTTTCTTTTGGCATTTCCTTTCACTCCTCTCCTCCCAACCGTCGCGAAGCCTAAGGTTCGTTACTTCTCCGGTTCCCATCCCGGCGGGGAGGAGGTGGTGAAGGAGGTGGGGAGGAGGCGGTGAAGGAGGCGGGGGGGAGGAGGCGGGGGGAGGAGGCGGTGAAGGAG
>JAOPHQ010002953.1:0-2500 GCA_030340625.1 Merluccius polli
CTGATTGGTCCATTACGGCATTCTGTGGTCTGTTATTTCTGCGGACCGCTGCTATGAATACCTGACCATTTCTATGGATGCAGTTCTCCAACCATAGAATCTAACAGACTATTTATTGTTAAGCAGAAGCAATAAAATCATTTTGAAATCAATTAAAATATATTTTTTTAATATTTTGTTTCAAATTATTGCTTTCTTTAGTAAGTTGCTGTGTAATAAGCGGGATCATGTACAGCGAGTCGGTCATTATTGCAAAATAAACCCCTTCAGGGTGATGCAGGACCCCGACGCGAACAATCACCCGGTCGAGGATTATTTCGCAATAATTATCCGCTGAATGAGAGCTGTGTTGGTGGGAAACCCTGGGTTGGCAGCGTTTCTAGTACTATTTCTTTTGGCACCGCTGTAAATGGCTGTAGTAGCTCGGTAGTACTAGCTGTCACCACTTTTGTTTGGATACTCCCACCACTACTATGGCATGTCTGTTTCTCTTGTTTATGCGCTCTCTGTCCATGGCAGTGCTCTGTTTCTGTTGGCCGTCTATGCGTCTCTGTTTCTCTCTGTCCCTGTCTCCCTCTCATTCACGTTCTCTTTCTACCATGCTCTCGCTTTCTAACATGCCCTCTGTCTGTCTGTCTGTCCGTCTGTCTGTCTGTCTGTCTGTCTGTATCTCTCTGTCTGTCTGTATCTGTCCACCATGCCCTATCTCAGATTGTCAATGACTCCCTATGCTGTGCCGTGTGACATCACCCTGTGAGCTACTGGGTGATGGGGGGCACAGCCGGGTGGAGGTGGGGTGGGGGTGATAACTGTGTTGGCTGTGTTAAAGAGCAGGGAGCTGGGGGAGTAGTAGGCCGGGTGGGGGTGTGTGGTGGTGGTGGAGGAGGATGTGTGTGTGTGTGTGTGTGTTTGTGTTTGTGGAGATATGAAGGGGGGGTATATTTGTTATGATCGTAGGGCAGGGCGATATGGGAAAATGTTATATATGTCGATATTTTCCTTTCATAACGATATAATACCATTCAAAGACGATGAACGATATTTAATTATTGCCGAGCCCTGTATTATCGCTCCCGATTGCTTTTAATTAATTGTCCTTTGAATCAAATGTGTTTGTTAGTTTGTTTTATTGTTTTTATTCTGTATTTTTGATTGTTTGTTATATTGTTTTTTATTCTGTGTTTTTGCTTGCTTGCCGTTACTGTTTTTTATCGTTTGTTTTTAGTGCTTTTGCCTGTACTCTGTAAAGCACTTTGAGTTGCCGCTGGGTATGAAATATAAATACATTTGCCTTGCCTTGCCAATTGCTCTTTCTAAGTGATGCAGGCTTGCATGTCTTCTCCCTTTGCCCCATTTCCCTCATCATGTCACAGCGTCTGACTCCGTTTCTGTATGTCTGTCTTTCATTTCACCACAGAACCCCCCCCCCCCCCCCCCTCCACATTGTTCCCAGGGTCAGAGTAAGCTGGTTTCCTCAAGAAACCCCCCTTGCCCTCCAGTGGGTGTAGTGTGTCTCTGTCTCTCCGTCAATCCTCACATCTTGCCTGGAGCGGGATGAAGAAATCATGTGTGTGTGTGTGTGTGTGTGTGTGTGTGAGTGAGTGTGATTATTCGATTAATCAATAAGTCGAATTGAATAATTGATAACATTTTTTAGGTCATTTATCAAGTGCAAATACCAAAACATTTGCTGCTTGACGCTTCAGAAATGCAAAAAAAACGATTGTTAGATTAATCGACGATGAATGTGATGGTTAGTTGCAGCCGTAGTGTGGGGCTGTGATTCTGCTCTGATGTGTCGTTTGCCGTGCCTGTCACCGTGGCTGCAAGGAGGAGTTTCAACGGCGGTGAAGGGTTACCGTGGCAACAAATATTACTGCCATCTCGGTGTATTGTATGGTTCTGTGCCAGTGTGTGTGTGGAATGGATGGAGATGCCCATGGTGATCATGGTTTATCGTGGCAGTGCATTACTAATTCAGCAGTTGGCTGAGTGACAAAGTTAAGGGTTACTGGGTTACAATGAAAGTGAGTTGGAACAACGATATGTCCGTTGTGCGTTCCAGCACACGATTAGAGGATAAATCCACATGCTTATGCTTATTTACTTATTTATAGATATGCGGTTGTATATACCATTTAATGCATCTCTTGATCAATGAGCCGTGTTGCAACATTAGGCACATGCACTACAGTCCTGACTGCAGCCTTTATAATACAGAGAGGATGGGAAAGTATGCTGACCTAATTAATTATTGAAGTCCTTTTGAACCGTTTGTGTCGATCCACAGAACAGCTAGTTAGCTTGCCGTTTAACTCTCAAAGTAGCTTTTAGTATTTGATTATTTTTGGCGATATTGCAGTTTTGATGGGGCCCACCTGAGCTAAATTGCTTTTTATATGCCCCAACTATTCTTATATTCTTCTATCCTCCAGGTTTTCATCATTATACAAATCAGTGCTGAAGCCCTGTCAAAAGTGATGTCAATATCAGTTACATT
>JAOPHQ010002953.1:7500-10000 GCA_030340625.1 Merluccius polli
GTGTGTGTGTGTGTGTGTGTGTGTGTACTTAGGCCATATCCACAAACATCTGGTTAGAGGACTGATGTTGGGTGGACTACAGAAGAAAGAAGCCAAAAGATTGGCAAAATTTTGCTCTGTGTCAGCCACCATAGGTAGTATGCGAATCTGGAGACAGAGATGTTTTGTTTACCCATAAGTGTTTGGTGTAATACATAAACTTATCCTGTAGGTCTTGTAAATGCATGTTGCTGATTAACCTGTCACTGTCAATCTCTCTTCCCAAAATTGTTTGGATCTTGTTTCCCTTCCTTGTAAGTTTGGATCCAAATAAAAGCATTTAAATGTGCGTCTGTGTCTGTGTCTGTGCCGTTTCTCAGGTGCAAGAGCAGAAAGTGACCAGGAAGCAGGCCGAGGAGGCGCTGGCCAACGCGCTGCAGGCAGACAAGGCCAAAGCCGTGGATCTCCGGACAGCCTACCAGCATCACCAGGATGAGGTGCATCGCATCAAGCGGGACTGCGAGAAAGACATCCGCCGACTGGTGAGCTCGCGGGCGTCTCCGATGCGGACCGATGTCCTGTGAACTCGAGGTCAACGCCCTTATTCGCCGGGGACATAAAGGAAGCGGATGAAACCTGCTGACCTTTCTGTGCTACACCCTGTCCTAACAGCAAGCGAGCGTCTCTCTCTGTCCGCAATGAATCCATCAAATATGCACTTCTGTTGCGTCATGTAAACAAACCACGAGTTCACTCACTCACTTCAACTTCTTCGCAGCGCGAACTGATTTCGTCACTGCCGCTTGCTCACGTTGCATTCAGTCAGGACACAGTGTTGCGCGGCGTTACACAACATTTGCTCAGTGCCAAAGCCTCATTTCTACACCACTTAAGTCCAAGTCCAAATCCATACATATAAGAGCGCATGTTGTGAAAACAAAGAGGCCCATTGTAACTCCAACTGGAGGTTTATCTGCACCCTACTCCACCGGTCGGAGGCTAATGGCTGTACTGGACTGTTTTCCTGACGTGCGGTGCAGCTTATCAACTCAGATAAAATGCTAATTGCTCTGCTGGAGTTAACCATTAGCAGCCCTACATACTCAAAGGCATTACAATGCCTCTCGGAAGCGCAAGGGAACCCCAGTCACAATGAATGTGTTTTGTGTTTTATTGTATGCAGTCATACTTGCAGTGTAGGAGTCAGGAAATGGCGAATGGGAAACAGTGACAGAACCGGCACACAGGCGAGGGGGCGGGGCGTGGGCGCCGTCTGCAGAAAGTTCTGGTAACTCGGAGCAAGAACATGGGCTTCATGAATTAATTACAACAATATCACTCCCTAATGCACATTGTGTTGGCCCCTCGGTTTGTGTTTCCTGTGCGCTGGAACACACCCTCCCCCCCCTCCTACAGACATGCACGCACGCACACACACACGCACACGCACACACACACACACACACACACACACACACACACACACACACACACACACACACACACACACACACACACACACACACACAGTATTTCCTCAAGTCTCCAATACATTAGTTGTTGATCTTGATAAGAGCAAGCTGCCCTGTTCCCCTCCCCTGGGAAATACTCAACCTCACATAGACCTCCCCTTTGCTCTGGCTGTCTGTCAGTTCATCTGTGCGTCTGTCTGTCATTCTGTCTGTGCCAAGCAAGCACCTTGGGGATGAATGATCCTCGACAAGCAGTCCCTTCTAGCCCACACGGCCACAACAACGAAGTGTATTTCAGTACATCCACAGCTGTAGGTCCCACCCCCCTCGTCAACATGGGCCTGTTCCTTATGACGAAGCGGGTCACATATTCGAGATATTAGTCCAAGTGTGTGACCTTCCCAGTCTACAGGCTTTGTACTGAATGGTTTATACTGTATTTACCCCAAGAGAGGCAAACATACAAATGAACATAACAAACGCAAAAGTAGCCCCCCAATACAAACTGGCTCCTCGTTCCTTGCCTGTATCCTATCCTACATATCAGTGACACTGTCCCTCTGACACTTGGACCATACAGACACATGTTGTGTTTTACTCAAGTGGTATGTCACAAATCTTGAGGACACAAATCCGGTAAGCTATGAGTGAGTCATTTAGCTGAGCTTAGCTTAGCACTGTTACCTCTGCAGACTTAATCGGCCTGGTCAACGGTCAGCCAAGTGGAGCTCCACAACAGCAACATTACACAGCGTCTAACTGCTTTAAAGGGGAAATGAACTTTAGACATTCTAGCCTGTTATCACGGGTAATTTATTTCTATTATACATTTTACTTGAGAAAAAAAACGAAATTTGCATGACTTTCGATTCATTAGATTAGATAGTGTGTTGAAGCATAATTTTCGGAACTATTTTGATGGACTCACTTAACCAGAATGCACTGCGCGGATCTGAGTCATTAGCTCCACCCACTAGACCAGAGCCATAGAATAATCTTCAGTCTGGAACTGTGGATGATAATAAAACAGCGGTAACAGCATGTGTGTG
>JAOPHQ010002953.1:15000-45000 GCA_030340625.1 Merluccius polli
CGTACGTGTACGTAGAATAGAAATTATTGTGTATTTGAATTGAGAAATTAGTTCATCATTCAATCCCGAAACGCAATCAACATACTACTTAATCTTGACACTAATATCTTTCACTAATATCACATTTTTCATAATTTTCATATTTTATTTTTTAAATCATTTAAAATGATTCAAAGAAGAAATGATGAAAATGATTATAGATTTTTAAATTATTTAATTCACATTTCATTTATTTATTGTATTGTATGTATTTAATCTATCCTATCCATTGTGTTGCAAGTAAAACATTTTGAATCTTGTGGAACCTGTATTTCTACTGACTCTGGGGAAGTGCGACGCCTAGTGGCCATTCGTGTTACTACCTGAACAAAATAAATGGTACAATCTAAATCTATGTATTACTATCTGTCTCCTTCAGAAGGAGAAGGCTGCATCCACCGCCTCCTCCTCCTCTTCGCGGCCTCCGTCCCAGCAGCAGTCCCATCACTCCCAGCTCAAGCGGCCCATCTCGCTGACGGACCTAAGCCACGCCCATGAGGAACAGGAAGTAGAGTTCCTCAAGCTTCAGATTTCCGAGCAACGCGGCGTTATCGACGAGCTCACGCAGGTATTGATGCATCATGAATAAAAGACATGGATATGAAGGAACCACAAAGGGCTGAGGTCATCTGTGGCCCCTGGCTGGTCCTTTGATCCATAATGTATTGTGCACATCATGTTCAATAATGAAAATATTATTTGGCCTGATTTTGTCTTGGCATGAACTTGGCAACATAATCTCCTCTGCAAAGGATGAAATGTTTTTGGCGGGAATGCATGCATGCATACATGCATGCATGTGTTTATGCACCTGCTTGGTTTTTGAACGTCTCCCAGTGTTCATTTTTTTTTGTCAGCCTAAAGAATAACAATAACAGTGACTATAGTAGTAATAATATCAGCTAATTTAATTAGGCAGTGCTAGTTATTGAGAATTGTAGGTCATTTAGGTTAGTTAAAAATAGTTATTTACTAAATTAGGTTATTTAGGCTAGGCAATGATAGTTATTTACTATACTATATTTGATGCTGGTTTTTATGGTAGTTATGTCTCTCGTCCTCAGGAACGTGACCGACTAGTGATCAACAAAAAGAACAAGAGGAAACCCAATAAACTCAATAAAGTAAGTGTGTGTGTGTGTGTGTGTGTGTGTATGTATGTTTGTTTGGTTCACCGGTTGCACCAGTTGTGTTAAAATCAGAAAGTTAACGTTGATAAGATCAACGTCGTCATGCATTTGTGCACATGTATGTGTGTGTGTGTGTGTGTGTGTTTAAGGATCCACGTGCACACCCACATTTATTTTACACCATAACTCACACACACACACACACACACACACACACACACACAGTCACCAGGGCATGGGCGTCGCTAAGCAACACTGCTGTCTGCGTTGGAGCGATTATCTGCTGCTGTCTAATAGGAACAGCGTGTCTCGTTTGGTCTAATTGGGCTCAGGAGAGGAAAATGAGGGACGGTTTCCCTCAAAGTCTAACGCACCATACAGAGTTGTACTACACACACACACACAAATACTAGAGTGGAACCATATGGTTAAAAAAATCGTATTGCGATTATGTTGACGGATATTGCGATTGCGATATGATTCACTAGTGGGAATGATGACCATTTGCGCTGAAAAAACTACTAAAATCATGATGTGACATTTGTTGGGGTCTGTACCAAACAAACATCTGGTGAACAACGTGTGTAGGCCAGAGCATCGCTGCAACACCACAGTACTTAATTCATAACGGTGTTATGTTATACATTTACATTTACACATTTTATCCGAAAAATTGCAGCTCCTGCGATTTGGATATTGCACTATTGGCCATATTGCAATTTCAAGTATATTTCAATTAATTGTTCAGCACACACACACACTTGCAGAGACACATGGCACATGCACATCCAGACACACACATGGGAAGATGCTTTTTTTTTTGGGGGGGGGGGGGGGGGGGGGTTGCAAATACGCTCAATCTCAACAAGAATGCTCTTTTGTGCCAAGGTAAAGACTAGTGCTGCCTTCCACTGCAAAATTGGATTCAGTTTGAGCGCATTGCCAACGATTAAACGCCGGGCATCAGGGGAGCTAGGTGATGATGATGTCTGTGGTGTTGCTAGGCAGGGTGGAGTCTGGGTGGCAGCAAACAAAGCTTTCTCTCCCTTCCTCTGGAACCAGTGTCTCTCTCTCTCTCTCTCTGTATGATCTGATCCCTGGCAAGGCAGCACACTGTATTTGTTTCTGTAGTTGTTTTCTAGTAGTGCTGGTCTAGTCGCGTCACGGACTGTACATCAGGACATTAATCCATTTAACGGGCAGATATGGCCGATTATCTTTGCGTGGATGCTACTTGGGAGATACTTCAGTGAGGCGTATGTTGGCTTTAGTACTCAACACCACCACCAGCCAGCCAGCAGCAGCAATTCATGGGCAGTTGACAGTTGCGCTCCATAGCTCATCAGAGAAGGACTGTGAGGTGTGGTTATTGGTTGTCTGGAGGTGCGGGGGGGGGGGGGGGGGGGGAAACGACCAATCGCTGCGTTTGGGAAGCTCCTATATAGATTGGCAGCTCTCTCTCGCTCTCTCTCTAGTCTAGTTTCACCATGCCAGAGTATGTGCTCCTCACCCTCTACTTTGCATCATTTATCTGCCTGTGTGCTCTGGTCTGTCTGTACTTCTCTGGTTGCCAGGAGATGACCTACAAACACGATGGTAAGGACTTGGTGGTGGTGGTGGTGGTGGTGGTTGTTGTTGTTGAAAAGAAGGTGAAATACAGATCGAAAAGAAACGGAGATTTGTAGAGCAGGGTTGGGGTTTTCGTGTTGAAAGTTGGATGTTTTTTCTTTGCTCTTGCAGGGAATGTGTTTGGAAAGACGGGTTGTATTTGAAATGAACTTGATTCATTTTTTATAGCATTTTAATAACTTTAAAACTCAGAAATAGAGGTTTTTGATTATTGTTGTTTGACTATTGGTATTAAAGTAATAATCTTGGAAGATATTCATGTAAATGAAGTCTGTTAAGTCACATCTATCGCCGAATGAGGTAACACAATGGTGATTGAGCGTTACATTATTATCTTTTTCTTCTCTTGACAGAGGCATGTTGTGGAGACATATTTTGGATTTGATGAGGAGTCTGTGGACTCGGAGACCTCATCCCTGACCTCCTTCAACACGGACCTGACTGACCGCACCCCCGCCACACCAGAGGAGGACCTGGAAGAGGTAAGGCGCTGATCCGACCTACTGGAAACTCTGCAGGAGGCCTGCAGTGAACAATTTTTATAATCGATTCATCGTTTAGGTCATTTATCAAGTACAAATACCAAACATTTGCTGCTTGATGCTTTAGAAATTGAAATGTTTGGTTCATGGATCGTTAAAAATGAAAACTTTAGTTGTTCTTGTACATAACAGTACACTCCAACCACAGGGACAATAGCAAACAAAGTGTATTGCAATTGATGCTTCTGATTGGCTTAAATTGGAACCACTGGACATTGTCACAGGGTGACATCAGTGGGCACCACTTCGACTAATTAAAAAGCAGTCATTGCATGAACCGCTGAGGTGGGGCTGTCATTGTGGTTGTGATTGGTTAATTATTACTCTTTAAAATTAGATTTTATATTGCGTAGCTTACTGACATCATGTGTGTGTGTGTGTGTGTAATGGTGGTGGAGGGGGCAGTCTCTCTTAATGACAGTCTCTCTTAATCTCTTCAATTCTCTTAACGTACCACCGTTTGTTGCCCCCTCTCAGGGCGTGTCCCGGGAGGAGGCGGAGCTTCGTTTCCGCCAGCTGACCCGGGAGTACCAGGCTCTCCAGCGGGCCTATGCCCTCCTGCAGGAGCAGACGGGAGGCTCCCTGGACGCAGAGCGGGAGGCCAAGGTACAGACTCAGGGTCTCAGCGGTTCTCAGTTTCCACTCTAGCACTAGCGCTTGTTTCTAGCCTGACATCAGACAGAGCTGTCAACTGGCTGCACTCCCTAAGCATCTTCAGTCTGACATCGCCTCCACTCTAACTTTCCGTGGGGGAGGGGGATTCGATGTTCCCTAACCAATCCCTGGAGACCAACGTATCCGCCTGAATCTAAAGTCATTTAAGGTCGACACTCATGCGTAGCCATGCCAACACACTGGGTTTGACGGGGTTTTAAGAGTGCAGCGAAGCGAAGTAAAAACAAATTAGGATGTCAGGCGATAGTGAGACGTGCCTCAACATACCTCGATGTAGAACAGCCTCGATAGCAGCGTCTATCTTGTCTCTAGCAGTTGCCATTGTTGCTGTTACTCCTCCTTGGTTCCAACAGCTTGACAATTCTCGAAAACGGCTTTAGTCCTCCCGTGGCACTGATTGGCTAATTGCTTTTTCAACCCCTGAAAACCGCTGTTTCATGTTTTTGTCCCCTTCCCCCCCCCCCCCCCCCCCTCCCACAGCACATATTGTATTTCATCACTTTACTAACCCCATTCTCAAAACTGTAAGTGCAATTCCCAAAACAGTAAAACAATTTCTCATAACACTAAACCACCCGTGCACAAAACGTTACCCACATGTGTTGTGATCTCAATGATCAGACGGTTTGACTTAATAGCAAAATGATTTGGTTTATTCTTAATAGGGAAATAATAACAGAAAGTAAGAAGGGAAAATAATCAAAGAAAAGCATCCCACAATACGATGCATCTAATGCCTGTCAGAGAGTGAGAGCCCCGAACAGAGTTTGCATAGAGATAATATACAATTCAGAGCTATCTGAGGAGAATGGAGGTAGTCTCCTTTCTCCCAGGGTCAACCTTAGGCGCCAACAACGGATAGGAGGGAGAACAGGGAATTTATGATACCCTTGCCATGCACAGATATACGTAGAAGCAATAATTGAAGGCCGAATCCCCTGCAGACCCAGCTGTCCCAAGTCACACCACTGTAGCCTTGAGGCCTAAGTTTACTTGGAAAAGTACTGAGTGCACTAGCGTTCACGCGTTGTTGTTGTTGTTAGGCGATGTGATGGACGCAGGCAAAGTATGGGTCAGCACGAGAACATAACGAATTTCCATTACAGTGTCAAAACATTACAGTGTCAGTCAATCGCTACAACAATGTCACCAAATGTATAACACCATTTGATCATTGTGTAAACCCTGACACTCAAAATTCAAAGTATATGCATCAAAACTGGACAGACTGTCGGCCTAGTGTTGCTGTCAATGTACATTTTTCCTGGACACACAAATATGAGAAAAAACATCTGTATGTACTGTATGTATTCCTCACATTAGATATTAGTCTCATTGGGCATCCAGTCTCTCCTCCCTGTTAGGCCAGAGCACTTCATCAACATCACACCTGATGTCTCGCCTTTCAAGGCACAGCAGGAAAAACCTTCTGGCATCTCACAGCCACTCTCGGTAGTCCTCAACTGTGATGTCCTCACAACCAGCATTCATTGCATCCAGTAACCTTCCACCTCCATGCTGAAATTGTGTTTTGTGTTTTGTTTTTTTACAGTAAATTGATTTGAGGAAGGGTGAATAGGGTAGCATTATGCTTGCGAGTATTTAGTGCTCACAACTTGCACTTACTCTTCACTCCAATCCCCCATCATGCTGGCCTTCTCTTTTGTACAAACAAAAGGCTCATTGTATATAGTATTTTGCATGCAATGATTTACCTAATGAACAACTGTGTCAATGTGAACAGGAAATGTCCATAGCCGATTGAGAAAAGTAAAATCTGTTTTGACTGGCATGTCATAATTGAATGAGAATTGCATCTACACAATGACAATTGCGTTTAGTGTTTAGCATTTTGTGTGGACACCACGAGAACTGAAATAGTGTAGTGACCAACTGCGTTAGTGGTGTGGGGTTTCGAGGCACTGTTGAGAGAAAGATGTTACACATTTGGTAATTGTGTCTAAGCGATTGAGAAAAACTGTAATCCCACACACACACCACGACCTCCCCTCATCCACAGTTGTTTCAACACACAGTCTAATCCTCCCCTCTGATTGGCCGATCTGCCCTCCCTTTCCACAGACACGAGAGCAGCTGCAAGCAGAGCTGAGTAGCTGCCAGGCCAAGATCGCCGACCTGGAAAAGGCGTTGGCCGAGAGGGGGCAGGTAACAAGGAAAAAGGGCGGGGACCGCGGGTCACCAGCCCCGCTCTCATTGGCCCTGCTCCTTGTCTGTCTGGCTGCTCTGCTCCTGGCCTGGCGCTATGCCGACAGGGTGTGCCATGTCTTCCTGTGACATCACTCCCTTGTCTCCCTGCCACTTCTGTGCCTGCATGCTGTGCATCCCTCCTTTCACTGTCTTTTCGTTCCATTTGTTGGTTTTCCTTTCGGGTCCTTTGGGTGCTGTCGACCGCAAAGGAGAGACTGAGCGAACATTGAATACAACCAGATGGATATACTTGAAAAAAAAGGCATCGTCAAAGTATATCTTTCGCTATGGCATGTGGAAGCTGATCTGAATTTATTTGATTTGACAAATTTACTTTTGAGTGTACTTGGGCAACCGTATTTTGCCCACCTTATTGGCACTAATGTAATTCTACTTCAAAGGTCGTGCCTCTCTCCTTGTTGTTGTTCTTTCTTTCTGGTTTCTTCATGTTCACCTCCTGATGACTTTTCCATAGTGGCACAGTGAAATGTGTTTTCAACCACTCACCCACCTGAGTAAAACTGGGACTGCAGCGCCTATATACCCTCTGTAGTCACGGTAGTGCACATGTCTTTCTCCGGGCCAATAAAACCTCGTTCCCGCCTCCTTTGTTCCTGTTTGCGTCTTGTGTTTGCCTGTGTTTGCATGTGTTTAGCGTGCATGTGTGTTGGAAGATGGGCTGCTCTCGTCACGCTGCACAATGGTATGTCTTTGATTATGACAGTTGGGTTACTCCCGTTTTCAACGCATCACACACCCTTTGTTTTTTGTTATTTTGGGTTGGGAGGTTTTGTTGTTGGCGAGTTACTGATGCGAGTTACTGATGCATACTGTGTTTCTTCATTCTACTGATGGCAGGACTCCAAATGGGTGGAGGAGAAGCAGTACTTACTCAGGGCCAACCAGGACTTCCACGAGAAGGTGGGTGTTCAGGTTGTGAAAGGCAGCCGTTCTGCAAACCAAAAGCTGGTTATTCTCAGCACTTGGCCGACAAAACGTGACACCTGCACTTTTCGCTGCAGCCATTGCATTTGGTCAAAATGACACCAAGCCTCTTGACACATCCAACCCCGCCTCCATCAACCCAGAGATTTATTGTCCTCTGAAAATTAATGTCAGCTGTGTAGAAAACGACGAGAGTCTCATTTCAAACAAAAGCGATGGCTGCATTTAAAGAGATACGAAGAGATTTAATCAAGCAGAAGATTCGTTATGAACTTGCCTCCATCTGCAGCCAAATGCCAATTCCTCACCAGCTCTAGGCTTGTAGGGGATTTTAAAACCAGTCACTCAACAACTTGGCAATTTCTTTCCCCACTGATTGGTTAATTCTCAGGGAATAGTTTGTGTTATTTAATCATTGTACAATCTCAATTATCTACACAAGTGCATGCCTGTTCTGTGTGCGTGTGCGTGTGTGCATCTGCGTGTGCGTGTGTGTGTGTGTAGATGTGTGCGTCGCAGCAGGCGGAGTCCCGGCTGCAGGCCGAGGTCCAGGACGCGCGGGACCAGAACGAGCTGCTGGAGTTCCGGGTGCTGGAGCTGGAAGTAAGGGAGTGCACCACTGTCAAGCTGTCACCGGGGGGCGACAGCAACAACCTCAACTCCAGACGCAAGACTTACATCCAGTGACCGATTATGACAAAATAGTCTCCATATGCACCACAAAAAAAAGTTGTTTTATTGTTTTGCATCCATGTGTTTTTCGTGTGTGTTTTTTCTGTCCATACAAGCACGATGGCACCCCCCCCCCCCCCCACCCCGGGCGCGATTTAACTGGAATATTTTATGTGGAACTGTTCCTTTTTTTAATTAAAATTTGTATTGCTGCTACATGTACGGTTGTGCATGTACGATTGTTGTGTTGAGATGAAGATGATTCTAATTTTTCAATAAAACAATAAATGTATTTAAGTTCACCATTCAACCCCATCTTTGTTCATGTTTGTTCATTTTGTCTCTCATCCTTGCATGCACGATTTGTTTTCCCCTCCTGAAGTCGCCAGAGGTTGTCCTGGCACTGTGTGTGTGTCTATGGTCATTATTACTACAGTATGTGTGACACACTTTTTATAGACTCATTCAAAGTGGTCTTTAAATCTCACTGCCGCTGAGGCAAACTTGGCCGTGTACCCATAATCTTTACTTGGAATCCACATTTACCGTATATGTTAATATAACTAGGCTACAATCAAAATTTGCTTTTCAGGGAAAGTTATATTTTAGGGAAGTTATGTTTCTGAAAAATGGATACTTCATGAAACCTAGAGCAGATCTGACCTCAGCACATCTGTTAAGCCCGCCCCTTTTTGTTCATCAGCATGTGTTCTCCACAACCTCCTTTGATTTTGGTTGATGTCTCCATTTCAGTCAATGTGTTTTCACCTGCCTCATCTTTTTTTTTTTTTGCCAGATCCTGTTTATTTTCTCCCCTGATACCATGTGAGTATGACCCATCCGTTTTAAATGACTTCCCCTGTGTCAATCCATCATACACATCATGTCATTCACACCTCCCTCGCCTTCATCCCCGGTGACTTGGTAGCCACGTGTAGGTGCTGGTAGCCACCGTCTCACCGTGATTGGACATTACCATTGATGTGTGCGTGTATGATGGAAGTAGACTGACTGCATTTCTGTCGTACAGGAACGGGAACGCAGATCTCCGGCCCTTAACCTACACATGTCTACCTTCCCTGAAAACAGCAGCAGCGCGCTGCAAATCCACTGCCACCAGGAAGGGGTTAAGGTGACTCTCACTCACACACACACACATACACACACACATTTAAAATGCAAACAACATTTTTTTCTGCAAAATGACTGCAGATGAAAACGTCATCGACCATGCTTTTTACCCTCTGCGTAGGACGTGATCATCCCGGAGCTGATGAAGAAGCTGGACATCCTGGGAGACAATGGGGTCAGTAGTTCAGATGGCACTAAGTACAAGTTTGACCCCCCCCACACAACAACACACACCACCCCCCAAGAGGGGTCCACATGGTAAACAGCGGTCCTGGTGTGTTGTTCTGCAGAACCTGCGGAACGAGGAGCAGGTGACGGTGATCCAGGCTGGGACGGTGCTCTCCCTGTGTGAGAAGGTGAGGAGGACCACTTCACCACTCTGAACTATCAGTCTTTATACCGCCACCCTGTGGACTCATGCTGTCAGTGCACGCTAAAGCATCAGTACTTTCAGGCTTTTTAATTTTCATTGTTATTTAGGTGTCGGTGAGTTCAGATACATGTCATTTAGGAGCAGGTAGAGGGTAGGTTAATCTTGTTCTCGTATGCCTACAGGTAAGCTTTGGAGGCCGGGGATCGGACCCAGTCCCTTTTTTTAGCTGGGAGTCTAGTGTGGTTTCATGCCACCTTTGACCTTCTTTCAAACACATTGTTTGAGTCTTCCTCTCTTCCGATCTCTCTTGCTTCCTCTCCTGTCCTCTACTTTCCTGTCCTGTCCTGTCCTCTCCTCTCCTCTCTTCTCCCTCCTCTCCCTCTCCCTCTCCTCTCTTCTCCCTCCTCTCCTCACCCTCTCCCTCTCCTCTCAGTGGCTGAAGCAGATAGACAGCACCGAGGCTGCCCTGACTCAGAAGATGAGCGACCTGGAGAACGACAAGGTAGTCCGTGTTTTGCCCTCAGTCTCCTCTATATCTCTCACAATGTTTTGGCTGCCTTGTCTACGGGGCCCATAGTGCTATCTATCCACCTAGATGTGGTTCTGGGTGGTTTTGTAATGTGAGGCTTTACAGATGTTCATCACTGATACTTCTGTTGTCGCTCAAAACGGCAAAACAGACATTAAAGTCAACAGTCATCTCTTTCAACTGAAACAACGACATGATTATTCACGATAATCCACAAACCTTGCTAACCTTTCATTAATTCATAAATATATTCATAACTATTTTTAAGTCAATGTGTACACTTTAAACATCTACCAACAACTAAAAAGCATACCGAGATGGGCGTTTGAGAAGTGTAGGGTTTGAGTTGTCTCTCTATGTAATGTTGTGCCATCAGGTAATCCAATAGGCTTGTTTCATTTGATCTGTTTTTGGCAGGAGCTGTTCAGCAAGCAGAAGGGCTTCCTGGAAGAGGAACTGGATTACAGGAAGCAGGCCCTGGATCAGGCCTACATGGTACGAAGCCCAGAGACGAGACTCTAGTACTGCATATGCCACCGTTGCAGCTGCTGTTTGAGCAGACAGCAACAACAGACAACACCAAGCTTTTATGCCGAACATATAGATCAGGTTGTGTCAGTGGTGATGAAACCTAAACAAGCATGAAACTTCAAATGTTTTGGGGGACCCATCTTAATATTCAACCACATCCAACCAACCGCAAATGTCATACTGTCATACTGTGTTGGGATGCTGCATCTTTTACCTGCTGCGGGTAAAAACAATAATGATTGAAAATGTACTTCTAAGCTGATTGAGAGACAGAAGAGACCTCAAATGATCCCATAACAAATGTAAATGATCCCCATGTCACAAATATAAATGTCATGAATTTAAATATATATTTATATTTCACTGAAAGCAAAATATGAATATATAATATAAATACATCCAGGTGCTGATTGTAGAGTTAAGATGGATAATGGAATATTTAATCATTTCATATTTGAATGCAGGTGCAGGAGATGTTTAGGAGGATGTTCAGCAGGAGGGTGTTTATTCACGAACCAGGCAGGGGTGACCAAAACTTTACATAGAACAACATAGACTGAACCGTGAGATGACCATGTCATCGCATGGTTGAGAACTGATACTGAGGTGTTTATAAAGGTGTAATCAGGGACAGGCGTGAGTGATTAGTTGTGACAGTTGGTGACTTGACCTTCAGACAGTAACCCTATGACATCGCTCTCCATGCGGTTCATATCGTACGATTTGTTCAGTTGGTGCCACTTTTAGCGTTCGTTGATCAGAAACTTTGCTGAGCCATAAAAACCTTTAAGGTATAACTTAACAAATGAAAGGAGAGTCAACTTGTTGCAGTTACCATGGAAACAGATTGTTAATATGAAGCGAAACAGTGTTATCCACACCTGCCATGGTCACAGTGGTTTGTGTATGTGTCTATGTTTGTGTGCTCCCGTGTCATTTGTATGTACATCCATGTGCACACACCTGTTGTATTTGTGTGTGTGTGTATCTATACATATGTATGTGTGTGTGTGCGCGTGTGTGTGTGGCGGCGCAGCGCATCGAGGAGCTGGAGGCCACGCTGTACAGCGCTCTGCAGCAGGAGCAGCCGTCCGGCCGGGCGGTGGCCGAGTCGCTGAGCGAGCGGCAGCGCGAGGAGCTCAGGCTGGCCGTGGACAAGCTGCGGCGGCAGCTCCTGAGACAGAGCCGGCAGTACGACAGTCACATACTGCAGGAGCGCATGGAGCTGCTTCAGCAGGCACACCAGGTAAGGACCAACCCCGCCTCCCCCCCACTCATACCTGTCAAGTTTTGGATTTGAAAATAAGGGAAATTTTCCGGCGCCCGCCGCGAGCAGTCCTACCACCCCAACCAAGCTCCAGTATCCCTTACATTTTAAGACAGGTGTACAAGAAAGCTAAAATCACCACTTGTCAACCACTTATAAACTACAATTGGCTTTATGTAAGAAAATTCGCTGTCCCATTGATCCCGGTATTTACACAAGGGTTTTGGTTTTTTGGCAAGCGGAGTGCCTTCTCTGTCGTGGCGTTCCTCATCCATCTCTGTTTTTTTTCTGTATTATTCGCGCCAGTTCATTCGCGCCAGTTCATCATCTGACGACACACACTAACTAACCTTGCGACAACTGCCACCTGCAGTACCTGTAGAAGGCTACTGCAGGTGGCAGTTATCGCGAGGTTAGTGACAGAGCTCAGATTGGGAATGTTTTTTGTTTTGTTTTTTACTTCGCCCAGGCCCGGGGAATTATTATTTTAAAAAAAACGGAAAATACGGGTGATTTACGGGAAAATACTAATACGGGAGGAGGGCGGGAAAGCATCGTAAAATAAGGGACTTTCCCGGCCAAAACGGGATACTTGACAGGTATGCCCCCACTGTGTGTGCATCACAAGGGGACATGTGGTAGAGGGGCGCTATATGTTCCCATACAGGATCGGCTTCTGTCGCATCACAGAACGGCCGCCGTTGCACACACTAACATCTCCCAGGATGCCTCACCGCTCAGACAGGTGTAGGTGCTTCAGCCACCTCATTGAAGCAGGACTTGGGGACGTGAGGGAAAACAGAGACAGAACAAAGAAAGCGGCGGGACAGAGAGTACAGGGCTGGAAGGAGGAGCTGGGAAAACAGACATTATATGTTGAGGACTTTTGGAAATTCGGTTGAGTTTTGAAGACTTTGGATTGGATTGCAGCCATTACCTGAGTTACCTGTTGGTCACCTGCTTACTGGAGAATACAACTCGCTCTTATTTTGAACCTTCTGTCACCCTAGCCTGCCCAGGTGATGACTATCTCTCATGACTATACAGCACATACCTGGTATGGTATCCGGCAGGTCTGCGTTCAGAAACCCAGCAGGGAAACACTCGATTTAAAAGATGCAGTATCCCTTCTCACCCTGACGTTGGTTTAGTTGGTGTGTGTGTGTGTGTGTGTGTGTGTGTGTGTGATCCCCACACACTCCTCCAGCAGTCCGTTACTCATGTGTCCTGTTCATACATCCACCGAGTCTTACATCCACCATTAAACCCTGATCTTCCACCACTCACAAACCTCTAACACCGACTACAACTCAAACCACAAAGCACTAAACTAACTTATACTAACTTATTTTATCCTATTCTAGCCAACGGACGCCTACTTGGCCATACACTAGTCTTTGATAAGAATGTTTGTGTTTTTGTGCTTTTAATATTCCTCCACTCCCCACTCTCCTTCTGCTGGGAAGCTTTTTAAAAACTCCTCTTCCAATACCCCCCCCCCCCTCCTCCCATCGCAGTTTATATAGTCATGCATCCCTCCTTCCCCGGATAATGCGATAGCAGCAGCGATTACTACATAAGCTGCTTCTTGAGTCTCCTTGCATCGCTGAGCTCCGTTTTAGCAGCCGTGCTCAGCACCCTCGGGATTAGATGCTGTTTTGAACCCCCCCCACACACACACACACACACACACATACACGCACATACACACACACACACACTCACTCCTTACTGTTCAATAAGAAGGCCCATTTACAATGCTAAAAGCACCCGTTTGACTTTCTCAATCCTACGGCTGTCTTTCTTCTCCAGTTGGCACGGAGATATACTGAGGGTGGCTAAAAATGGGACAAAGATATTTGTCGTATAGCCAGATCAATTCGGAGGTTCAGTACCGGCCAATCGCTCCCATGTGTTTTTAGCGAACCGGCCCAGCCTGGAGCTTTCTTCCCTTGCAGTCGATTCCTCTTCCTGTTTGCTGCTAACCTGGCACTGAGCACTGGCTGCCATGGAGATGGAGAAGAGTGGACTGGAGGGAACTGGGTTTGGCGGTGTACAGTTAGAAGTACTGTTCTCCATTAGCTGAATTACCATTTTAGGGTTGTTTTTTTCCCTCATTTCTTCACAAGCAACTGGCTCCCCTTCCCTGTGTTGACCATACACACACACACATTTTATAAGACCCGTAACCATAGTAACCATGTCCGTCACACTTGCCTTGCAGAGAATAAGGGAGCTGGAGACCAGGATAGATGTTCAGAAGAAACAGATCAAGGAGATAGAGGAAAAGGTACACCGCTGTGTGTTCATTCTGTTTCTAGTCTTAATCACATTTCACTTGAAACAATTCTTATAATACTTTTTTGAAAAGTATTGAAATAATACTTTTGAATATGCCCTCAATATTTGCCACCTAGTTCTCACTCATAAAGTTTAATGTGTTTTTTAATAACACATACCAATGTATCAATATTGGTTGTATTAGTTCTCATGTTAATATTATTGTATATTTTCTATTGCTTTTGTCAGGCCAGTAAATCCTACTGAATTGAATTGCACTGAGAGAGACTATAGTAAATGTGTATCAACGTCTGGTGTGAACAAGAAAATAAAGTATTTTCCTTCTTCTTCTTCTTCTTCTTCTTCTTCTTCTTCTTCTTCTTCTTCTTCTTCTTCTTCTTCTTCTTCTTCTTTCCTCCCTCCCTGTTGACCAACCCCCTTGTCTGTAGTTTCTCTTCCTCTTTTTGTTTTTCTCTTTAGCTTTTATTCTTTGGCCTTAGTGGCCGCAACACAGACCGGCATCAGGTAACAGCAACTTCCCTAACATCAGTCGCATTCACATTCAAATTCACTTTGTCATGTGTCATGCTCTTGTTTTCACATTTTTAGTGAAGTTACAGTGATGATGATGATGATGATGATGATGATGATGATGATGATGATGATGATGATGATGATTACCATGATGTTAAAGTTAATTTAAAATTGTACTATTCTCAGGTGCCAAGACGCTTGTCTGACAAGCGAGGATGAAATGCAACAAATGTATAAAAGAAATTCTGACGTATGTGCAAGATAACACCAATGGCCTTTTTAAGAAATCATGCACTTTTTTTGCAGAAGATTTGAAAATGTTTTGAAAACTTACGAGAGACCCAAGAGATTAAAGTTTTTTATATGCAAATACATATACTGCATATATATATATATATATATATATATATATATATATATATATATATATATATATATATATATATATATATATATATATGTTGTGGTTCTAAGAACTGGAAACTTAAAGAATATATTTGCGGCAAGTAAACCATTTGTACTACGCTTGAACTGTGAATCGAAGAAAACAAAGGGAGAAAAGTCGCAGCCTCATTTAAAGGAATTTTTAAGCCAGACTACGAAGGAGTGCAATCAAAGAAGGAGAGAGGGAGAGAAGGAGAGAGGGGAAACAGGGAGCGAGGAGACAAAGGGTTGAACGGACGGAGGTCGGGTGCTGGCAGGCCACGTCCCGGCAAAGTCCAACCTTTTTCCCCGCTGCGTTTCCACGGAAACCAGATCGCTATGGAGCTGACGGTACGAAACATAAGCTCGCTCGCAGCCCACTGCAGCACTGGAAGAACGGCATCAACGTGTGTAAAAGGAGAGTGTCTAAGGTTGGTTATGTTCATAATATACACCCTCGTTAAGTATTAAGTACAATACATTTCATTTTGCTTCAAGAGAATTCATCTCCACAGATGCTTCGGTGTCGCACCAACGTTAATCAGTGATCCATTTGCTACGACGTCCTGACTTGGAGTGGGTTATGCAGTAACCAAAATCGGTCATTTGGTTGTGGGAAATGAGGTGGAGAAGGCGGAAGAGTAACCCGAGAGACACATTTTCTTCGAGGGATACCTAGTGGTCAGACCCGTGCCACCAAGCTGTCTAGTGTAAATAATACATGAGTGTGTATTTTGGGTTTGTACATTTCTGTTGTATCTCTTTCTGTTGATGGGTGATCAAAAGCGGAACAGATATCATACAACTGATAGGTAAGAAATGTCCTCCCTTTATGCATCCAGATGTCACCCGTTCCTACATTATTACATTATTACATTACATTACATTACATTTAGCAGACGCTTTTATCCAAAGCGACTTACAATTGAGGAAGATAATCAAGTTTCAGTAACATAAGATTTGACATAGAGCAATAAAGACAAGGCGATTCAACTTCAATAGCATAAGAGTGATCAACATAGCTTCAATAACAGTGAACAAAGTGAACATCATGGCTTCATTATTCAACATGGTTTCAGGTGCTCTCGGGAAGAGAAGGGTTTTTAAGAGCTTCTTGAAGACAGAGAGGTATGTTACATATGTTACAGGTACCCATGACCTCGTGTAGGCACGTGTGACGAGGACCGATGGAGAGTCAAGCCGACACACTGTCTGACGAGGCACCGGGTCTGAGGCGGCCGGGTCTGAGGCGGCCCGGACGGGACCCGGCCCTGCGGGTTCTGTGTGACCGAGTGAGACTTCTGGAACAGAGCGCCAGCTTGGGCCACCACCAGTCAGATGGCTACCTGAGAAACAGGTGAGAGAGGATCCAGTGACACACACACACACACGCACACACACGCACACACACATACGCACATACGCACACGCTACTTACTCACTTATGGCCCCAGCAATATCATATGTCACACGTACTTGACTGCTCCGCACGCATACACAAAGGCAGACGTTTGCTCATGGCTACTCTACTATTGAGGGATTTTCTGATTCAACATCTCACAACAGTGGAAGGTAACACCAATTCAGCCTTTGTTGATTGCTGTCAACGCAGCCCAGTGCAATCCTAATGTGCTGGTTGTTTTTCATTCAATTTGTTTGCCTAGAGAGTTGGCGCTACATTAGCGGTAACCTAGCCTAGCGTAATGCAAGCTCTTTCTGTGTGTGTGTGTGTGTGTGTGTGTGTGTCTGCGGCGGTGGTAGGATCAGAGAGCTAGAGAGGTCGGAGCGGACTCTGCTGCAGCAGCTCAGCCAGCTAGCCATCACCACCACCGCCACCACCGCCATCTCCGGCGCCACGCCGCATCTCCACTGGCCCAGCATGCATCACACCCAGCGGCTGGACCAGAGGCTCCACACCCTCAGGGACGAGGTCAGGGTCATGGTGAGCGGTCTCCTAGAAACCTCTAGAAGGGTGGGTTCACCACCAGAGTCGAGATGGTGGCGTATGCTTGGGCTTTCGTGTTAACTGTCTTTGTGATGTTGTGGCATCAATGGTACAATAGGCTTGTTTTATTTAATGTGATTTGGAGTCACAGTGCTGAGATTACAAACCACCAGGGCTCCGAACCGGTTCAAGGAACGAAAACAAAAACCGAAAACGAACAGAATTTTACGAGGAACGGAAACAGAAACGAAAACCAAATGGTCTTCAACTGTTCCGGAACAGAAACGTTATTCTGAAATCCCCAAAACCGGTTTTTTTTTCGTTCTCTATATAGCCTATAAAATTTCACAAAAGCAAAGCAAAGCCTATTTCATGAAAAAAAAAAAAAAAAGATTCCGGTTGCCGCGTTCACTTCGCCGCCCGCTAAGCTCAGCTGCCACAAATTCCCACCACCACCCTGGTTATATACCAATAACTATTATGGTCTATTGTAAGGTATCGACCACAAAAATAGACTAGGCCCAATAACACTGCCGGAACGTTAAGAACGAACGTTATTTTACGTCCCGAACCGGTTCAGGAACGATATGTTGGTGGCGGAACGCAAGAACGAAAACGTTAAATATACCGGTTCCGTTCGGAGCGGAACGATTGAAAAATAATTTCGTTTTCAAGCCCTGCAAACAACTAACAGTTTAACTGTCCTCCTCCTCCTCCTCCTCCTCCTCCTCCTCCTCCTCCTCCACCACCTCTCTCTCTTCCTCCTCCACCTCCATCTCTTCCTCTTCCACCTCCATCTCTTCCTCTTCCACCTCTCTCTCTTCCTCCACGTCCTCCTCCTCTACCTCCATCTCCTCCTCCACCTCCATCTCTTCCTCTTCCACCTCTCTCTCCTCCTCCTCCACCACCTCTCTCTCTTCCTCCTCCTCCTCCTCCTCCTCCTTCTTCTTCTTCTTCTTCTTCTTCTTCTTCTTCTTCTTCTTCTTCTTCTTCTTCTTCTTCTTCTTCTTCTTCTCCTCCTCCTCCTCCACCTCCATCTCCTCCTCCTCCACCTCCATCTCCTCCTCCTCCTCCTCCTTCCTCCTCCTCCTCCTTCCTCCTTCCCCAGTCCCACGAGAAGGAGCGGGGGGAGCGCGTGTGGCGGGAGCGGCTGCAGCGCTGCCAGGACCAGCTGAAGGCCAAAGAGGAGGAGATGGGCCGGCAGTCGCGGTACTTCCACCACTTCAAGACCCAGCTGCAGCACAAGCTCCAGCTGTCCCGCGACCGGGAGCAGGTCCTGCAGAGCCGCGCGCACGCCCTGGAGAAGCAGCTGCTGGACCTGACGGTGTCGGCCGCCACCAACACGGCGACCGCGACGGCGGGGGAGGAGATGGGGGAGGAGAGAGTGCCCTGCCTGCTGAGGGAAGAGGGGGAAGGGGAGGAGGGAGGGGAGAGAAAGAAGAAGAAGGGGGAGGAGGACCAGGAGGAGATGGAGAAGAAGAAGAGGAAAAGGTGGCCGCCGCCGAGGCCCGGGCGTCTGCTGGTGGGGGGAGATGGGGGCGTGCGAGGTACGGATGTCGATGTGGAGGGAGAGGGAGGGAGGGGAGGAGGAGGAGAAGGAGCGGGGCGCGGGCGAGGCCAAGCTGCGGCACTTCATCCTGGGCCTGCAGGAGGACCTGCGAGCCCTGCTGGAGCGGGAGGAGAGGGGCCTGGCCGAGCGGAGGGGGCTGTCGGAGCAGCTGCAGGAGGCCCAGGACGGCGGACACCTCCTGGGCTGCCGGCTGGAGGAGACGGGGGCGGAGGTGCGCCGGCTCCAGCAGTCGGAGAGTTCCCTGCTGGAGGAGGTGGAGGAGCTGAGGGAGGAGAACGGCCGACTCAGGCAGGACCTCAGGGTCGCGCAAAACAGCCCTGAGACCGCCGCTGGAGCCACAGGCACAAGCTTGGTGGGAAACTCTGGAGAGGTGAGTCGATTTCTCCTCATATCTTCTGATTCTTCATGCGTTGTTTTTGAGACATCCTGTGTCATGTAGAGATAGAGCAATCTAGAGATGTACCAAGACCACTTTTTCACACTTTCACACTTTTTCGCAAGCGTTGACATCTCGGTGGATGGATCTGTCCATTATTTTAACAGATTACTACACATTTTGCTGGTTAGTTTGTCGTTAAACGATGAATGCTTCCTTTGATGTCGTCTGATATTCTTATCATTGTGTCCCTAATGAAGACTAGTATCTGCACAGGCAACATTGTTGCTTGTGTTAAATATACTTTATGCCCTGTTTTCCTAACATTCAAGGCTAATCTGTAGGCTGTTTTTTTTTTTTTAAATGAAATGTTTCAATCTTTGTAAAGAAAAAAAAAGTAGTTATATAGGTCGTTGTGTAAAAAGTGTGAAGCTAAATTCGGCGAGAATTAAACCAAATGCTCGAAATAGGTTTCATCACAGAGTAATGCGTCCATCCTGTGTTAGTCCCCGTTGGAGGGACACAGAGAAGCAATCCTCCCATAGAGCCGAACACGGCGACAGAATGAAAGGATTAAACGTGTGTTACATAACTTTTCTTTTTCGTTAGCGCTTATAAAAGGCTAAACCATGAATTTGGATTACAAGCAAATCTTCCAGAATTATTTTAGAAGTGGGATTATATTTTTGGGTATCCCACAGAGAGGCTGCTAAGACGCATGGCAATCTAACCCATATAAATAGAGTCTGCTCTGCACAAATAGACCTAATTAGTCCAGTTAATGGAGAGAGAGAAGAGAGAAGAGAGAGAGAGAGAGAGAGAGAGAGAGAGAGAGAGAGAGAGAGAGAGAGAGAGAGAATGGGGAAAGCCAGTTCATCATTCTCCTCATGATTTTTTTGTAATTTCAATATAACAGAGGGTTCATTCTAAACTACAGTCCAACTTCAGAAGTTATATGGGTGTGTATCTGTATGTGTGTGTGTGAGTGCAGCCCCAATCCAATGAGCTACTCGCCCCAGCCAACGCCACCACCGCCACTCCTCACCTTCCCCACCGAGGGACGGCAGAGATCTCACTGAACCCCAAAGACCACCACCCTGCCTCTGCTGAGCCAGACCGCCCACTTTTACCCCAGCCAGACACCCTGAACCTCTCAGCCAGCCTCACCCACAAAGCCCACCCCTGCCTCGGGATGCGTCGCCTGGCTACAGAGACGTCCGAGGTGGGCGAGTTGAACCTGGAGGAGTGGTACTCCGGAGGGACCCTGCACCTCCAGGACAGCCCCAGCGAGGAGGCCCAGGCCCTGCTGGAAGGGTGCAGAAGCCTCGGGATGGGGGAGGATCCAGACTACCTCCACCGGGAGCTGGGCCGGGCCGACCAGCCCGAAGGAGTGGCAGGAGGGCGCGGTTCTTCGCGGGGGAGAAAGGTGGGTGGGTGGGTTGAAAAGGTGCCGCTGTATTTCATATCGTTTGTATCCGTCTATTCTTGTTTCTCGGAGCATAAATCCTATTTCAGAGTTCACCGAGACTCTGCATAGCCTCCCTCCTCTACACCCCCCCCCCCCAAAAAAGAGAAAAAAAACCTCTACGTATGACATGGCAATTAAATTGTACTTAGCTTCTGACCCTACCTATCCATGCTGTAGACCAGAAAGGATAGCTAAACCTAGCAATTATGGTGCATTAAGAAACTTGTTCTATTGACATCCTTGTTGTACCGACAGTGATATAATGTTGTTTTACTTTCTACTGACAAATGTACTTATTGTAAGTCGCTTTGGACAAAAGTGTCCACCATGTCAAAATTTTCATTGAAACATAACAACGCTCCCTGCAAAAATTCTGCTCTGGTGTCATTCTTGTTCTCAAATATAATTGCAGTTCCTTATTTCCTCCGTCCTCAAAGGACGACAGTGCACCAATCCCGGACGCATCTTTTAACCACGGCGACGGCGTCGACCGCGTCCCGTCCTCACCCAGTCAAGACCACACTCTCCCCGCCCCCTGCGGTGGACGACCTCGTCCAGGCTCTGAACCAGGAGAACCGGGCCTTGGCGGAGCGCATCCAGGAGCTTCTGGCCCACATGGACCTCAGAGAGGACGAGCACGCCAAGGAAGCGGCCCGCTTCACGGAGCAGGGTCTCCCGGCTGGCGGCGGACGTGGCCAGGCGGGAGCGAGATCACCGGGAGCAGGGAGGCCTGATCACAGAGCTCACCAGGAAGACGGAGGACGACCTCAACACCATCATGGAGCTACAGCAGAGGCTGACAAACAAGGAGGAGAGCGATCGCCAGCAGTCGTCTGAGAGCCGAACCGGTGGATGTCGCCATGACGACGCGAGTGCAGTGTCCATCCGGGGAAGTGGTCCGCAAAACATCAAGGAGGGATTAACGGGCAATTTGGCGGATCATCTGTCACAGGGACGATGAACTGCCAGAGACCTGTCAACACCTGAACCTTTCCACGACCGACTCAACAGTACAGTTCCCTCATGATCACATCGTCGATATCGGCTTGTTAGCTCGCGGCCAAGTGGATGAGCTGACCGAGTCGGTGCAGAAGCTCAAAGCCGAGAAGGGGGAACTGGTGGGCTCTGTCGGTTCTCTGAGAGAGGAGCAGAGGGAGGTGGCCCTGGCGGTGCAAACCCAGACAGAGGAGAAACAGAGGCTCACTCGGGCGCTGTGGGTGATGAAGGAGGAGCGCGACGGCTTGGCCCGGTCTCTGGGCGCTCTGAAACTGGAGAGAGAGCAGCTGACGAGGACCGTGTGCGGGCTGCGAGATGAGAGGGTCCAGCTGAGTAGGTCCCTGGATGGACTGAGGGAGGAGAGAGGACAGCTCGCCCAGGCGTTATCGGAGCTCAAGGACGAGAGGGAAACGTCGTCAAAGCTTCCCGCGGTCGAAGAAGGCGAGAGGGTCCAAATCAGGGAGCCGCTACAGCGATCGCAGAGTGACGGGGAGCAGTTAGTCCAGTCAGTATGCAACATGAATCCGGACAGAGATGGACTCACAGGATCTTCAGGGTGTTTGAAGGAGCAAGGAGACCCAGAAAGAAAGTCATTTTATGCCTCAAAAGAAGAAAGAGATGATTTGTTACAGTCGGTTCGCTGTTTAAAGGAAGAGAGACAGAGAATTGAACAATCAATCACTGATTTGAAAAAAGAAGAGGAGCAGGTGATGCTTTTAATCTGGAGCCTTAAAGAGGAAAGAGACGTTCTTCAGGCTGAAGGTGCTACTTTCCATGATCAATCACAGTCAGATGGGAGGAGTCAGGAGCAGCATCTAGCAAATATAAACCATTGGGAAGTGGCAAATAAGACGGAGAAAGGAAACTTGGAATATGTAGAAAATCAAGACAAGTTTGCCCAGGTATGCACACGTTTTTAGGGGATTCAAACTTAAACATATGTGTTGCATGGTGTGAATGATAGATATGTTACGCTGATTTTTGCTTTCACCATAGGACGGTTTGCACACAAATCCTCATCAAAGTGATCTAATGAGACAGACTGAAGCGTTGGGCGCAGCACTAAACATGACAAAAGAGGAACTGATGAAGGCCCAATCAGAGGTGCGCTTACTTTCTGAAACTTCTCATTTGATTATCTACACATGGTGGCCTATAATAGCAAGTCTGAGTGTAATTCAACTGCCAATAATTATTATATTAGCTGTAATATAATAAATGAAACTTTAATTGTTTGTGTGTTTTAATAAGTGTGTGTTGGATGTTTGAAGATCCAGAGGTTTGGCAGTGAGCTGTGTGAATCAGAGGCCCGGCTGAGGGACATGGAGAAAACGGCAGCTGAAGCCGACAGGGAGAAGTTGAGACTGACAGATTTACTGAAAGACACCAGGCATGAAACTGACCTGCTTACAACACAGGTATATTCAATCTTTATTTCATCTCGAAAGATCATTGAGAGCAAGCTCTCATTTACAATGATGCTGAGAATATAAAGTACACAATAAATACAGAAAATAAAAAACAAAAAACAAAAAGTCAATCAATTAAACAATTAAAAGGAACTGCAGACTGGGATGAAATGGTTGGTTATTAAGGATTTCAACATTTAAATATATGGTGTAACGGTCAGTATGTGTATGTTCCTTTAAGAACTGGCGCAGGACGTTAGGTTAGTGCATCACATCTGTTAGAACACACGTTTTTATATTAAGTGAGTATAAGGTATAACATTGTTGGAAGAACAATACATTAGTTATATATATATATTATATATTTTTTTGCTTTCCAACAAATAGTCATGACTAGACGTTACTCACTCAAAATAAAAACATGTGTCCTAACAGTTCAATATGGCTGTCTCTTCAAGACGCACTCACTTAGCGTCATCACTGTGCACCAGTTCTTAAAAGGACATACGCATACTGACCGTTACAATGGCAACAACAATGTTACGCAATCATTTCGGAATCAATATATTACTATATAAAGTAATTGTAACTGATTCAAGCTGCTGTGTTTTAGTGTTGCTCACTGTATGTTAACTTCTAGGCTTAAGTGTTCAGTGCTCATCATGACTTCTGAATGTTGTTGACTACTGTAATGTCCGTTCTGCAGGTGAAAGAGCTGCAGACCAGAGTAGCAGGCCTGGCCAGAGAGAAGGATGAAGCGCTGTCTCTGAAGAGTCACATGGAGGAACAGTTCAGCATCCTCCAGGCTGAGCTAAGAGCCAAGGTGAGCAGAGAGTTGAGCGTGTCATTTACAAATCTATATTTGGGAAGCTGTCAGATTTTATTTACATTTTTGTACTGTTGTTGGAGTTGAAATATTGCTTATATCAACCTCTTAGGAAATCTATGAAGCAGAGTTTGTTTGCTGTTAGAGTCTACAGTTTGTAATAGCATCCATAGCAACGGTCTGTTATTCAGAAATTACAGACCGTAGAATGCAGTCATTGACCAGTCGGAATCGAGTATTCAACAAAGCCGTGTAATAAATATATATAATAATAGATCTGTGTCTCGCCCCATAGACGGTGGCTCTGGATGAGCTGAACTCGGAGTACACGGCCCTGAGGAGGGAGCAGGGGATCCGGGGAGAATCGGGTGCGGCGTTGGGTTCCCTGCGGACGCACTACAATGACATCAGAGCCAAGGTAAGGAATCAGGAACCTGCCACTTCACATTTCACCGGTACTAAAGCTAGGTAGTAATGCAGTGCTTTACTACCTAGCTTCTCACTTGCGATAACATTGGCTTTTAAATGCATGATGCTTGTAGCAAATGTGTTGTGTTTGTATTTCCGATAGTATGATGTACTCCTGAAGAAGAAAAGCCAAACAGATCTGGATCTTGCACCTTTGAAGGTGAGCAAACATTTCTACATTTCATAAATTTTCTGAAACATCTTATTTTTGAATACATATAAGTTCAAGTAAGTCAGGTATGGGATTTGCCTTGGGACTTAACCTTACACCAAGACAGCTTAAAGTAAAAGGCAGTTTCTTATTGTAGACGTCCCTAATGATACAACATGAAAGCATTGTCGCTGTTTATTGTTTCATTGAGTATCCATTGTCCTTTTAAAGTGGATCATTTTTAAATGACAGCTTTTTTTCATCCCGGACCACCACAGGCCAAGCTCTCGTGTCTGGTGCTGAAGTGTCAGGAGAGGAACAGCCTGTTGGTCCATATGATGAGAGCCATGCGGCGGCAAGGTTGCGCGGACCACTCCCTCACCCAGCAGGCCGAGGACCTGCTCAGCGACATCGCCCTTCAGGACTACACCGCCGCATTCCCCCCCGCAGCCCCGGACCTGGGACTCAACCACCACCACCACCACCACACCAGCAGGCCCGCCAGTGGGTTGGCCTCAAGGCTCCGGGACTATGGCGGTGCCGCCTCCTCCCCGGATCGATACTTCTCTCCCTCCACGTCTCCCACTGAGTTCAAACACCGAAGCGTATTCCCCATCCCGTCTGGATCTATTCTGATGCACGACCACGACCACGTCAGCGGTGGCCGCGTGGGAACTCTGCCAGGACCCAGACTTGAAGTGTTGCCAAGCGCGGCGGGCGCGGCGTCGGACAGGAACGCCGTGTCCCCCGTGCCATTTTTGACCGTGCATGAGCACGCCAAAGCCAAGGCTCCACCGCCGCCTGTAACCCAAATCCTGGAGGAGGAGGAGGAGGAGGAGGGCACACCTTATTCACCTGTGGCAAGCAGCAAATCTCGGGTAAAAACATTATGTATTATATGCGAATATAACATTTATATGTAAATATAACAGTTATATGCATATATAACAACACGCAAATATACAATTTTGTTAGAATTTCAGCTCAGGTTCATCTTTCTTTATGTGTTAAACCTGCACTATGTAACATTTCTATTGCAGCTATTTACTTCATTAAAAAATATCTAGAAACTAGAGCGTTTCTCAAGAACTGTAGCTGCAACCCAAGCCACTAGAGGTTGCTCATGGGAAATCTTACCTAGTGCAGGTTTAAAGCGAGAGTTGAAAGCCCTGATGTGATGACACTTTCTCCTCCATAGTCTCCTACCGTTCCCAGTGGCACGCGCCAAGCAGAGACCCCGTTAGCCAGACCTGGACCGTACCATGAAGACGTGGGTCCCGCTCGTTTCCCCAGGGACGCGCGCTTGCGGTCGGCTCCGCCCCCCTCAGAGAGACGAGGCGGTGTGACCCGGAGGCTGAGCAGTCCTGAGAAAATCCTGAACCTGCAGCAGCAGCTGCAGCAAACTCTGTCCAGCATTTATAAGGTTCGGTAAAACCATCAGTATCGCCATACCAGTGCCTGTTCACTTACGGCAAAGTGCAAAAGTGTTTAAATTTTATGTGCACTAAAATTCAGACTAAAAAGTCAGATCTTCTGTCCACATTGAGTAGTTGTAATCTCATCGGTGTGTACCGGGTCATGAAGAGGTATCTATCTTTACAAGTGTACACACATTATATACTAATAAAGCTTTCATTCATTCGAAGGCTCCGGCGGACCGTGGATGGCCGGTGGAGAGGGGGCGCTCCCCGCAGCCCAGGAGGAGCGCCTCCGTCTCTGGCTCCTCTTCCCCGGCGCACCACCAGGCCTCTCTCCCCAGGAACCACAGCCTGGCCCACCACGACATTCACACCCCTTCTCCTCCTCCTCTCCCGAATGTCAGCGTCGCTCCTATCCAAACTAAAAAGACTCCCATAGCGACGACAACAACAACAACAACAACATCAACAACAGCGACAACAGAATGTGCAGCCGCCCGCCTGTCAACCACACTCTCGGCTGCAGGTATTCTCCAGATCTGCCCACATGGCTTTCGGTGCTGACGCGTTTACTCGCCGTCCCTCCAAAACGGCAGCTGGTACCGCAGCGGCGGGTCTTTCAGGTTCCCTCGCCGCGGCTCGGACCGACCTAAGAAGCGGCGTGAAAAACGCGGCCGAACCGCGCGGCGAGCCGAGAGACGCCGCCGTCTCCTGCATCCGCATCCGCCGCCGCCGCCGCCGCCTCCGCCGCCTGTTCGACCGCGCGACCCAATGAAACGCTCGGCGAGGCGCTCGGTCTCCTCGGCAGCGCTCCGCGTACCACTGCCTCAGACGACAACAACAACAACAACAACACTGCCCCCAGCGTGCCTTGTACTGCCCATGAGGCGTGTCACCCTGGCGGGATCCAACCGCCCGCTTGTCCCTCTGTCGCCGGCGCTTCAGACGCTGCTGCTGCTGCTGCTGCTGATGCTGCTGCTGCTGCTGCTGCTGCTGCTGCTGCTGATGCTGCTGCTGCTGCCCTGGGCTGCTGGGCTGACCGCGGTGCGTCTACCGCCACCGCCGTGTGGGCCCAATCTGCATGCAGCTCTCCCCAGGAGAGACCCCGGCCGAGGCCCGAGGTCAGGTTCACTGCTCCCAAGGTGAAGGGCAACCTGGGAAGACCAAAGCCAGGTATCGGTATATTTGGGAGGTTTCAATGTCGAGAGTTTTTCCGTGTTCAGTGAAGTCTATCATGGGGTTTTTTTCTCTCTGGTGGTATTTATGTACAGTAGTTTATGAACGGGCGGGTTATAATAACCTGAGGTCACAGCTCTTATTCAAGGTCCCCTCGCGTCTGCCCACAGAAGAAGCGCCGGGAGAGGTGGGTGCCTTGGAGGTCATCCGGACGGTGGGCCAGAGCGGCCTCATGATTGGCTGGGAGAGGCCGCCACTCGACGACCTGGGCTGCAGCAACGGCACCTTCGTCTATGGCTACAGGGTACAGGCGCACACACACACACACACACACACACACACACACACACACACACCGCTGAAGTGGCTGAAAAAAACAACAGAGAAGACATTAATTTGAAGACTTCAACATGTACCATGCTGGTGTTTGTCGTCTGTTCTGGTTCTAGGTGTACGTAGATGGAGATTTCCACAAGTCCGTCATGAGCTCGGCGTGCACCAAAGGTACTGGATCTCCTCCACAATTGCATCCAACAAGACACATGTTGTCGTTAAAGGGATAGTTCGGGTTTTAAGACACGAAGTTGTATGGGTTCCCTCATCAGCAACGTTGTGCATCAGCACTGACTTACCCCCCCGACAGCTGAAGGCTGCGCAGGCGTTTCACTGTCTTTCGCGTGCTGGATTCCTGCGCAGCCTTCAGCTGTCAGTAGCGCGCAGTGGTAGGAATCGAGAAAAATAGTGCCAAGTGATAACGAGGTTTTAATTTTTCCTGGACAAACGTTTTTGTGGTGCAAATATGTCACTCTTTTGAACGCATATGGTTTTGAGAAGAAAAACACTTTACTTTCGAGACCCCCAGCAACTCGCCGGACTACTTTCTTCAGCATCAAAAACCGGCTGGATCCCCCCCTCTCAGGACGCTGTCGGGGGGGTAAGTCAGTGCTGATGCACAACGTTGCTGACAGGGAACCCATACAACTTCGTGCCTTAAAACCCGAACTATCCCTTTAAATCTTCTTCTCCGACTGGCTGAAACAGAAAATAACCGCGTGTACGCGTGCCTCCCCCACCCCCACCCCCGCCCCCACCCCCACCCCAGTGCATCCTGGAGAACGTGGACCTGAGTCTGCCGGTCCACATCGGTGTCCAAACCCTGGGCTCCAACGGTCTGAGCTCTGGCAGGGTGAACACCATGTACAGGACGTCCCTCGGCGCTGACCACAGCACCGTGTCCCCCGCCTGTCCCCCTCTGACTCCGACTGCGGCGCCACCCCACCGCCGCTGAGAAGCCCACGCAGAAACGGTGCAGGCTTCGCTCCGCAGGTAGCCCTCCTCACCCGCCCCGTCCTCGCTCTGGCGGAAGGTCCCTTTGCCTCTTTGTTGGTCTGATGGGTTGTTATCCATCAATTATACCTGCGTGTGTGTGTGTGTGTGTGTGTGTGTGAGAGAGAGAGAGAGAGAGAGAGAGAGAGAGAGAGAGAGAGAGAGAGAGAGAGAGAGAGAGAGAGAGAGAGAGAGAGAGAGAGAGAGAGAGAGAGAGAGAGAGAGAGAGAGAGAGAGAGAGAGAGTGTGTGTGTGTGTGTGTGTGTGTGTGTGTGTGTGTGTGTGTGTGTGTGTGTGTGTGTGTGTGTGTGTGTGTGTGTGTGTGTGTGTGTGTGTGTGTGTGTGTGCGCGCGTGTGCGCGCGCGTGCGTGCGTGTGTGTATTATCCTGTAAAGTTTAAAGTCCTAACGTTTTTTATCCTCGTTTTGTATTTAGCATTTTTTCCCCTGTGCATTTTGCTTTTATCCTGAAGGCCCCCCCAGTGAGCCGTGTGTTACCCTCTGTGTTGTCCTCAGCAGGCCCTGCAGTGCATGGCGGTCTCCGGCTACAGCCCCCCCCCCCCCCCGCACCAGGGGGACACCATCACACCCGGCGGGTTTCTGCGAGGCCCAGGAAACTGAATAAAACGAAACAATAACGGGTCGTTGGCGGGTCGCTCATAAGAGAGACAACGTGGGTTGGGTCGGCCGGCGCGGTGGTACACACCCACAACCTGCAACGTGGGTTTGGGTCTAACTTCTGGCGTCCCTGAACATCCCTGTTCCTCCAGTGCTGAGAGTGAGTCTGTGTGTTCAAGGTCAATGACAGGAGAGGACTGGCCCCTATGGACTTGATCTCCTGATAGGATAGGAGAACATTGGGGCTGCCAGTGAGAGTGATTACCAGGTGGTGAATGGCCAGATAAGCTGCCAATCAAGTCAAGTCAATTTTATTTGTATAGCCCTTAATCACAGTGCATCAAACTGGAGAAATCAATCAACGCAAGGCCAGAGACATGTTTTTTTCTGGGCCAACCTCAAGTCACACCAGTAGAAGCTTTCTGCATCGAAAACGTTAAAATCAAAAACAACAAAAATATCAAAGGATTTCTGAGTCTCTCGTTTTTTTAACTGTGCTTTTGCACATTTCTACACTGTGTAAAAAACCACATTAAGGATTACAAATTGTATTTGCATTCCTTTGTCAAACCTCCAACAGTTGCCTCTGTGTCAAAAACAAAACAACGTTTCTAATGGACATTTTTGACATGCCTGTGATAGGCTGCAAGCTTGTGTTTGTATTCTTGTGTTCATGCCTCATTGTCCGTGACGGACATTTAACTTGGTGTTCAGACATGAAGCCAAATATGACAAATATACAACAAAGGAAGTCCAAAGACTTTATGTTTTCCACATGACGGTTGTATGGTAAAGCTTTGTTTTTAATTGTTTTTATAAATTTGCACACAAAATATATTGATGTCCACAGTCACAATGAGAATATAGAAGAGGAGATTACCACTGATATTTTTATTTGTAGGGAACGTTATTTAAATATGTAATTTGCCAATGGTGTATAGAATACAGCTGAAGGAACTTTTGTCTTTTTTAAAGGTTTTTGTATTTTATGTCACACTGGCTTACACATGGTTTTGATGTGTGTGTGTGTGTGTGTGTGCGTGTGTGTGTTATGTTTCACACACACACACACACACACACACACACACACACACACACACACACACCCCCCCCTAACAAAACATTATCTTACTTTGCCTCAAGATGTTTAAATTAATCTAGTTTGTCACTAGGAGAATCTAAAACTGTGTTGGAGTCCAGTTGGAGTCTTACTGATGCAACCATGAAGGAAATGTTCACAACAGTGTGTTGTGAACATGTTGTGTTCATGTTCTGTGCAGTGTGTGAATGGAGGTTAAGTGACCGTGTTTCAGCAAAGGTATTTTTCTATCGGTAAATGGAGTGAGG